>VMBQ01003701.1:0-46164 GCA_007657795.1 Dreissena rostriformis
TGGGGAGCATCCATCAGTTTTACTGATATCCTTGTTATATATGTACCGGTATGTCTTAAAATGCACTTCGACGTTAGAATACCCCGCGGTAATTTTAAAGCGTTTGTATTTCGTATCCTTTTGTCCATCCATTCAAGAACTTAATAGAGTGGGTTGTTCACAGTTTTCGGAGTGTCTGTTAATACTGATATTGCCTGCATGCTTAAAGTGTCTATCGAGCCTACAATCCGGGAGAATTCCGAACTGGCGAATTCACATAAACAGGTTGTCTGCTTCCTCAGTGACGTAGGAAACGCTTGTCCAGTGCGACGGCATAGGAGCGAGGTTGCGTTCGAATTACACGACTGCACGAACATTGAGTACTGCTGAGCGGACCTGTTTGGTAACTGCCTTGACAACCAGCCGGTCGTTGTCGTCACAATATTTTCCGTCGCCCTGCTTGCAATCTACAAAGATGTCGATTGGAAAGGAGGCGGTAAAATAGTTCCGTGAACGCTCTCTAGGGACCCACTGCTTGCGTTGTGTTTTATATTCTAGTTCCCGTATTGCGTCGCGCAAAACTGCTTTGTAGTAATCTAGCGACTCCCTTATGCTAATTAGGTTCAATCAGTGTCTGAAGATTCATCGTACGTCTTATTTATTGACGCCCCTTTATTTCTCGCTTCCGGCGTGTCCACAATCTAAACTTCCCCTAAACAAGTTCCTTACATGCTCCGTAAGTTAGATACGGTGACACGATGAAAATCGTGAAATTATTATATAGCGCTCTTAGTTGATATAATACATCTTATAGGTCCTGAACACAAGTTTATGGATGTTGAAATAACAAGAAATACGCCTTCAAACGCAAACTTTCAGTTCGTCATGTACGCAAGTTTGTCTATACGCAAATTACAGGATGAGAAAGTAAAAACGCCTTCTAAGCGATAAACCAAAATGTCTAACGCACCGTGCGTGGTAGTAATAATATTTCACGACCCCTTAACGGTCGTCGCTTTACGACTCGCCCCTTATTTCATAACGACTAAGAGTATGTAAATAATACAAAAGAACACAAACCTTTTACAGTTTTAATTTTAATATTTTTATTATATTATTATAGCGAAGCGTATCGTAGGGTAGCGTAGCGTGCCGAATCGTAGCGTAACGTCGTATTATATATTTATAAACAAGTTTATTTCTGTGGGATTCTAAACATCGTCATGGGTTTGCTTTTATCTTTATTTTCGTCAACAGCGTCATCAGATGCAACCCAGTCATCTGCAGGTTCATCTCCGTCCGTATCTCAGCGAGACCTCACAACATCGTGCAAGTCGATTTGGACAGTATAACAACATGGTGCTCCTTTAATAACATGTCAATTCACACAAACAAAACTAAATGTATGGTTTTATCAAAAGCTCGTAGTTCTACTGACAATCTTAGACTTAATATTAATGGCATTATCCTTGAACAAATCAAAGAATTTAATGTACTAGGAGTTACGATTGATGAGCAGCTTACATGACAATCGCACATAAACAGTGTATGTCGTAAACTTAACTTTAAACTGGCCTTATTAAAACGCATAAACTCTTTTATTAACTATGAAACAAAGAAACTGTTTTACAACTCATATATATTAACGACTATGGATTATTGTTGCGCATTATGGTGTTCAGCAACAGTCACACTTACGTAAAATACATTCGATACAAAAACGAGTTGCTAAATTAATACTGAATAAACCATATTCAACTCCTTCAGCTCCCTTATTCAAAGAACTTGGTTGGTTGACATTTAATAACAAATGTACTTTCCTAATTGGATATATTGTTCATAAGTTTGTAATAGGCGCAATGCCATCTTATTTGACGTTTGTTATTTATATCTCAAATAACAATGTGTACGCTCTTAGATCCACCACCCACATTGATATATATCATCTATTCCGTTAAGAACAAATTATGGAAAACGAGCGTTTTTGTTTCGTGCACGGAAATGGTTTATTTGCGTATGGAATTTTATTGCAATAAGCATCCGACAAGTGTCTTATAATACTACATTCAAAATAAAATTTAAAGAATACCTACAAACAAATCATTGATATACATGTATGCTCACGTGATAGTTTTTATGTTAATACTTTGTTGTGATGTGTCTGATGTGTTTTTTTTTTTAAAGATTGATTTTTTGTATCATACTTTGCATATTTTGTATTATCAACGACGACTTTGTCGTCGTCCATGTCGTCGGAATTGATAAGGAAGTTATTATGACATTTAACTGTATAGTTTATTTTTCCCACTTGTATGTTCGTATGCATGTTTCAAAATATATACTTGTGTTATGTTACTGAAGACCACATTGTACACAAGAAATTATTTCTTAATGTGAATTCTTCATGAAATAAAGTTATTATTATTATAGTCTAAGCACCAATATCAGACTACGAAGACGAGGAGACCAAACAGTGCTATGACGAATTAGAGCGCACCAAAGCCCATGTCCAGATGAGAGACATCCGCATTGTGCAAGGCGACTGGAACGCTAAGGTTGGACCAGACGCCTACCAAGACTGGTCAGGGACAGTAGGTAGATTTGGCATGGGAGAGACCAACGACAGAGGGTTGAGATTTCTTGAGTTCGCCAGAAGCCACCAACTCACCCGGGCCAACACGCTGCACCCACAAAAACTTGCAGAACAGCGACCTGGCATGTTCCACATGGGCAGGTACTTAGCCAGATCGATTTCATACTCGGACCGCAACGGGTCAAGTCCGGCATCAACAAGGCCATCACATGAACGTTTCCTGGCCTAGAAATCGGCCATGACCATGACTTAGTGCTCACCGCAAGCTGGAGTTAAAGAGCCAACGCATAACCAAGAACCATCGCATTAGATTTGAATTCATTTCTGCAGTCGTTGCCTTTCCCCCGTGCTTATCATAAATCAGCTTGGATGTTGCGTTGTCCATTGGCGAATTTTCCTGCCTTCAGACTGCGCAATGCCAATGATGGACTTTCGTCGCCCGCTTCTGATCTGGGATTGTTCTTATGGAGACTGAAGTCTGATTGAAGCGGGTTGAAACCTACTCTGAAACCACGAGTCCAAGAACTTTGGTATTGTGTATATAACAATAGTCAAATACAAAGATTTTTCAAATCATGCCACTGTGATGAAAACTGGCCCGCTTTAAGTCACATAATTTATATAGACTTACATAGGCTAATAAATTTTAAAATGTCTAAAAAACAATGCCAATTGGTGTAATATTTGGCAAAGACATCATATATTGGTCATCTACTAAGTGTGTTTGAACCACCNTGGAAATTGCAGCTATAATTCACAATTCGTCCAAGCTTTCATGAGTCTAGTAAGCAAATAAGGTAAGAGTGCTTTCACACATTCCTGCTTCTTACGTGTTGGAGCCTCATGTTCGAAAGGACCGCTTTCCAAAATCACGCCCTTTTGTTCTAAGCTGGTCACGCCCCATTACACAGGTGGGTGAACTATGGCAAAGATCTATAAACAAAGATCTATAAATGTATATTGATAGATCTTTGACTATGGTCTTCTTAACACTCTTGTTTCAATTAACATCGAATTTAGCGACGTTACGCGCTCAGTACGTGGCCTGAGTAGCTATTGCCGCAAAAATGCAACGCAAGAAAAGTATTATGCAAAGCCGAAACTGTTGTATGAAAGAGCTACTTTAATGCATATGCTTATTTTTCCATGAAAAGACGTATTTGAATTAATATGTACAATACGATGAATTCACAAGAAGCTAAAAACATGTTGATATCGGCCATGGAATTGCTCACGGACAAAGCTTTACTCGCGAGAAAAAGCGAGATTTGACGTCACATATTTGAAATTCAACATGGCGGACAAAAGTCAACCTAGTTGTAAGTTTGTATTTATCAAGGCGTTTCTTATAAGCAGATTCGAGTCATTTTCTCAAATTATAAAATACAGACTGCAATCTATTTTTTATTTCTTCTGCATCGCATAAACATTGCGGATTTAGCTAATTAAGGCATGAATACAAACCGAATAAATGTTGACAGGTGGTTGTTGACATTTTGTCAACATTTGATATGAAAACAGAAAAGAGAGCGTTCATTTGTGCTGCAAAGTTCGAGCCGGTTTAGACAGTTATAGATTCTGCTTTGATTTAAATTCAGAGAAATGAAAGTTATTGTAATGATATTTTTTTCTAAACTGTTTCATTAAATTATTTATGAGTTATCTTTTGATCTTCAGAGTTGCAGAAACTATCAGCAGTCTAGCCTAGGTCCAGGGAGCATATTAACAAATTTGCATCAGGAAGCCCAATTATGTCATTAGTAGGGTTTCCTGCACAAAACTCATTTATGTCATTTGATTATAATTAATACAGAATTTCTAAGTCCGATACAGCACTCCTTCAGAATTTTTCAGGTCCCATTCGGGACATTCCATAAAAATTGTCGGGACATTTGACCAAAAAGCAGGACACCTTAAACAATCAATCATTCCATCTTTACTTTAGCAGTATATTACTTACAAAAACTCTACATTTCTGGCCAATATTGACAATAAATGTGTTATAAGAATTTCTTGTACACGAATGTTCTTCATTTTCCGGAAGTGAGCACCATCATAAACTGAAATGTGGGGTATCCTCGTATGCTTAGATTTGACACCCAATCGGTACAGGAATATTCCCTTGAACATGTGTTAATCATGTAACATGATGTGAGTGCATCGAGCACTGTTCTTATTCAACCAATCGTCAATTAACTCTTTATTTAGATTGAGGCAATATGTACAAACTATTTCCTCAATGTGTATCGGTCAGCATTCAGTTTGTTTGATGTACAAAATCAGTGTTTTGGCAGGTTTTATAACCTTATGGTATTATACACAGGATAATAGTATCGTTGGACTTGATCGGGCCATGAAATACACATGCAGTTGGCTTTTATTTCTGTATGATACATCTTTCAATAGCAATTAGCGACCCCTATCATAAAAACACCATGGTGTGAATGTCTGATAAAATCAATAATTTGGTGATAAATCGCTGATAAGGTGTGAAAAACAACACTGGTGCACTCGAGTTGTAGAAGTTGGTTGTTAATAGGGGGCAATAAAGGGATAAGCAATGGTTAGATTTAGCCAGACAGAGCTTGAATTGCGAATTTTATTGTGAACTGTACGTCTTTTTTTAAGTATGTCGGGACAAATTGTCTCAAATCGGGATGCGGGGACAAACACCCCAAAATCTGGACTGTCCCGTCCAGATCAGGACGTCTTGCATGTACCTCCTGCGACCTGTTTTTTGTTAGTCATGATGTAGTTCTTCTTGAATGCTTTGAGCTTTTATGAGTACATAAAAACAGCTCCAGTATTCTGCCGAGGTATAAAAAAAGTTGGGACAAATGTCTCACAGGTCATGAAAAGTTGGGGACATTTTCTTAACTTTTGAGACTTTGAGCAAAAATTATCAAATAATGAATTTTTATATAAATATGCTTTTAATATTAACCTTGACTTCTGGTACCAGTGGATCAGTGGTCTCTAGAAGTTTCTCCAACCTTTGGAAACTTGGTTAATGCCAGTTTTCAAAACATTTCAACAAAAAAACTAGTGAAGAAGTAAACTTAAGTGAATTTAACCCAATGCCAACCCCTGTAGCGTTACCTGCTTTGTGAATTTTCAATTGGAGAATCCTGGTCCCATAATTCACTGTACACTTTGGAAAATTACATACTTTTGTGTTTGTGAAATTCTTATACACATTCATCAGCAATATTGCCCAGAATTATTGTTTTCTTTAATTGAATTTTGGTTATATGCAGTGTTTTTTTTTCGTTAAAAATCCGGGCCGGTAAACGGCCCCATTCCAAATGGCAAAAGGTATATATTTTTCCCAAATGGGACCTAAAAATTCCCAATGAAAATTAGTTTTTTTTTGTTTTTTAGATTTAAACATTAAGTTCATATGCAATCCAGCTATATAGGTTTATTGTTACATGGTTTAATTGAATTTTGCTTTTACCATACTATATACATGAGTATTTCGCCTGACTTGTAATGTTGCTAGGTAGGTGTTTCTTATCCATCTTGATTACCAAACATCATATTGACCATGACCTAAATTGGACATTTTAAGTTAAAAAAATAAAATGGGCTGTCAAGCAGCAAATAGGAGCATCTGTTTTTATAAAAACATTGTTTAGTTTTTTTTCTCTTCCTACAGTATAAAATAATTAATCATTGTACTTTCAGGTTGAACAGACTCAAGTCATATTTGAAGAAGGGTGCTACATTGATTGCATTTTGATACAATATCAACACATTCCCTGGCATCAGGTCAGGTCACCTCGAAGCAAGAATGGCAACTCTTACCGACTTTCTGCCAAATATCACGACACAGGATACCAAGAAGCGTCAGCAGTGCTATGAGACTCTTTCTCGCTATCTGAGTGACCCTCGGAGTTCGCTGGAGTGTGATGATAACGATGCATTTATGACTGGGCTGGCTGGTTGGGTCACATCCAGTAACTTCAAGGTAAATGCTTTCAGATGTACAGACTATCACAATAAATATTTCATCCAACCTTGAAAGGGTAAGTGCCAAAAAACTCATTCAGTTCCTTATTCATGGTTATAATCAATACTGATAAGACTAGGATTACATGCTAGGTTTTTTTCCCGCTGATTTTCGGAAAAAGGCCTCACCTTTTGGGGGGAATAGAGTGAAAAGTCAGATTTAGAGGAAAATTTGAACGCATTATGGGCAGTTTGGGGAAAATATATGCAATATAATATAAACTTTAAACAGAGACACTTTAGTGGTTAAACATTTTGAGACTTTTGGTTAACCTGCACAGAGAAATAATCACATGAGCATTGATATGCTTTTAACATGCTAAAATCGTCAACATTTTTAGAAAATTCTAGACGAGTTCATCAATAACTGTTTTTATGTCTTGTATGCAGAAAAAAACCTTATGGGAACATTTCTGATTAGGGGAAAAACATAACTATAAGGGGACAAAACATTCCAAAGGGAAAGGGTTGACTGATAGAAAGGGTTGACTGATAGAAAGGGTTGACTGATATTAGGCGGGTTCCAAAGCAGGCACAAAACCTGCATGTTCATTTGAAGACTCCCAACTTTTTGATTATGACAGTTTAAAGACCAAGAGCAAAAATCCATAACACAAAATGTAATTTTGATTCTTATATCAATCTTTATATGCCTTAGAACAATTCTATCAAGTCTATCTTCGTCTCTTGTAATCAGGAATTATACAACAATTATATGTATGTCTGTAAATAATAATATACGATTTTGCACTTTGGAGGCCGAGACGATACGTGCTCATTGAAAACCACCTTGAAGGCAACAGATATTGTTATATTTGAGAAAGGACAATTGATCACATGCAAATTGAAAAGCTGTCTTAGTAACTCATTGTTAGTAACTCATTGACATTTTATTTTAAATGTCTGGCAATCATGGTAATTCTGCGTCCCGTGTTATCGTGAAAAATCTTACAAGTTATTACTGAAGTTTGTAGATAAACATTAATGGAGGCTAATGATCACCATGATCCTAAATGTTGAAGATAAAAACATTGCGAATATTTAATGGCAGACTATGATGTGAAATCTTTATTACAATTTTTGGACCTAGCATGGTACTGCTTTTCACCCTGCTCCATTTGAGCAGCATCCTGTACCTTTTGTGATCCCAGATCTTTCCCTACATGAAAATAAGTCCTTTGACATTTAAAGAAATAGGTCCCATATCATCAAGGGCAGTTTTGTACATGTTTCTTCTTACAGTAGGAATTTAGGAATATACATGTAGTGCACACATACTTAATAATTATGAACATTTACATGTATAAACATACACAATTTTACATTTATAAACATTCATTACTTTACCCTTATAGAATATTAAGGAGAATATAAATGGATTACCACATTTATTCAGGAACTTTACATTTCATGCAAAATTAACATACTCATTACTATAATATTATAATCCACAGAAATGTAATGGCATTAAAAACGTTCATAAATAATTGTATCAATAAGACTCTTCTGTTTGAAAAACCTCAGACTCTGTACATGTATATGTTAGGGAATGTATACAGTCAATCTTGTGGTCACGACCACTTGAATTAAGCGACTTTTGTCTTATGNAACAGAAACAACAGTTGTCCTTCATGACTGAATTACAACACTGCATTAATTACACCTTAATAAGGAAGTCAATATATGTGAAATCTTGTTTGTTCAATAGTTTGCCGTTTGTGTCTTCTTAGAAAGAGTCCATGACCATTATCTTAGAAGTCTCTGCAATGCAAAAGTCCCAAAACCATTACTGGCTACAACGTCTGGTTATCTGGTCAGAATTACTGGCCCAAATTCAATTTACTGGTCTGGGCTGGTGTTCCCAAAGCTCATACATAAGGAAATCTTAACCTAAGTTGAACTGAAGTGAAATTTTTAAATTATATCTATGCAAAATCCAGTGTTTTCTAGCTACAAAAGAAGACAATTAATAATTATTAAGCATTTGTACTTGTTTTATATAAGCATGTACAAATGTAAAAAGTGTAAATGTCAAAATATGTACATGCAGCATTTGAGTAAACAATATAATATAATCAAGTATTAATATATAACTCGGTTATTAGAAATACATACAACTTTTATTTTCATTTTCTTTGTACAGTCAATCTTGTGGTCACGACCACTTGAATTAAGCGACTTTTGTCTTATGCGACCATTTTGAATTCCCCCTGAACATTTTCACTCTATTTTAATATCGTATTAAGCGACTTTTGTCTTACGCGACCAGTGACCGCTGATTTTCGTGTATTTTGATGTCCAAATGTATCATTAAGCAACCACTTTGAGGTAAAAGTGATACATCTGTTGACTGTTCAGGAACAAATCAGTTTTAACTGTTTATCTAAGCTGATAAGATGTACGTTTACACCTTTGTTTTGTTTTCACACCAGCCATTTGCCTTTGTCTCCATGACCGGTTTTGACCGGTGTTGATGCAGACTGCGTNTTTTTCTCTTGTCATAGCGAAGAGCCCTAAGCCTATTGATTTCGCTTGAATTGCTGTTTTGAGCTATGAAAAGCTGGTCTTAGTTTTTAATTAGCAGAAAATTATATGATTTAAAGGAAACTTTCAATGCATTATACAGGGTGAAAAACCCAAGACTATAAATGAGATATAATTAAGATAAGATAACTTAACATTATAGGTGGTTAAAACAAAATGTATTATGCATCTATTGCTTGCTCTGATCTTGCGAACTATTTTAATCCTTTCCCACCCAGAAGCAAAGTGAAAATGGCCATATGCAACCATCATAAAACCAGAACAGCCTGCGAGTACATTGTAACTCACAGGCTGTTTAGGTTTTATGCTGTTTGATGATGTATCATTATCTAAGGATTGGAAATGAAGCCTTTTAAACTTGAATCTAGTAAGAATGGTCTTTTATTTGATTTTCTAAGGGACTACAGACACATCAAAATGGGTATCTGAGTGAGAAAGTGTTTAAAGAGCTTCTATGTACTGTAGCTTGCATACCATCATTCTAGAGCCCTGGATGGCTTAATTACCCTGCAAACGATTATTGGTAATTATTGATTCCATCTCAGCATTGTTACCTTGAAACGGGTTAGTCCTCAGGTTACTAAGGAATTGATCTGAGGAATGTCATATAGGAATTCTTGCATTAGATATCAATAAATCACCTGTATTTATAACATATGTTATGGATATGAAATAAGTGGTGACGCAGCATGGTGTATTGAGTTTACGTGTATAAGAGAAAGATTGAACAATGTTATTATACCTGTGGATGCATTTGTTTGAGAAACATGAAACTCAACACTGCTAACTCCTTGGAATTGTTTTTAGTGCTAGAACATTGACAATTCTTGATATACAGTACACAACGGTAATGTAGTGAATAAATGCAGACAGAGGGTAATGTCATATTGATCATGAATAATCTGCAGACAGCTTCTGTATGCCGGTGGGTGTATGGCTTGTGCAAAATGGCTGCTGAATTTATCAAGAACACAAAAACAGAAAATGTTGATCATGTTAAGTTTTCTTACTGTGAAAGATATGAGTATTTACTTGATATTTGTGTACATGTATGTGTGCTTTGAGTCAGAAGGTTCTAATGGTGCTTACCGAAAAAGTGCTGAGACATCTAATGGTATGTGCCTTGTTCTACATGTATGTTGTTGTCAGTAATATAATACAACTGTTATATCAGGTTAATATTTGAAATCGGTTTAAATAGCATTTATTTGCTTTCTATATATTTTAAATGAATTTGTAGTTCCATTTTAATTTCAACACACAGATAAAGAATGAGAGATTTCTAACATAGCAGAGAAGTATTCAGATGAATGATGTGTCTGACCTTCAATGCTTTTACATGTGTCTTTGCAGATCATTTATTTTTAGCTCGGCTGTTTTCGAAGAAAACCCGAGGTATTGTCATAGCCACCTCATCGTCCGCCGTCTGCGTCTACAAAAAACTTTAACATTGCCCTTAATTTTTGCAATATTGAAGATAGCAACTTGATATTTGGCATGCATGTGTATCTCATGGAGTTGCACATTTTGAGTGGTGAAAGGTCAAGGTCATCCTTCAAGGTCAAAGGTCATTTTTTTTATATATATTCAAAACTGCACCCACAGCCGAGCGTTGGCATCCGCTCAACGGTGCTCTTGTTATTGATTTATTGTAGCTTGTTTAAAAAAAAAACTCTTCTAGAAACATTCCCAATCTCCTGGAAAGAATCAGCACTTTGGAAAGCCTTGGAAATGCCCCAGATAAGAGTTTAAACCCTATCCACTTCACCAAATAATAGTGCTCTGAGATATACTCTTAATTTCTTGCCAAAGTATACATCAGGCATTAGGACTGCAGAATTGATTCAGATGACTTAGAGCCAACTAGAAATGTCTGATTGGGTTGATACATTTGAGCCTCACTCTGAGAAAACGGGGCCTAATGCATGTGTGTAAAGTGTTGTCCCAGATTAGCCTGTACAGTCCGCAGTGGCTAATCAGGGATGATCTTTTCTGTTTTTATGGTATTTTTTGTTTAAAGAAAGTCTCTTTTTTTGCGAAAATTCAGTTTTGGCGGAAACAGTTGTTCCTGATTAGCCTGTGCGGACTGCACAAGCTAATCTGGGACGACACTTTACGTGAATGCATTAATACCCATTTTCCCAGAGCGAGGCTCATTTGTTAAACTATGTCAGTGACCCATGGCTTCATCATGTCTTGAACAATTTGTTTTCTTCCAGATATCTATGAATGGACTGGAGATCCTCAGCCTGATTATTGATCGTATGGGAGAGGATTTCAGGAACTATATCACTACAGGTAACTGACTGAAAACTGATGTAATTTGAGCCGAGTGTGAAACCTTTTTTATAGCTCACCTGAGCACAATGTACACATGGTTAGCTTTTGATTGTTCGCCATACTCCAGTCGCCTGAAATATTCAACTGGTGAACACTCTATTGAGTCCACATTTTCGCCCAATGTTCATGAATCTTGGTCACAATAATTGTCCTAATGATATCTTGCCCAAGTTCGAAACTGCTTCATGTTTGGGTAAAAACTAGGTCAAACAACAGAGAAAGTTTTTAAACACATTAAAGAGGCCTTATTTATTGTGCAATCTTCCTGAAACTTGGTGAGAACATTTGTCCTAATGAGATCTCAGTTGAGTTCTAAACTGGGTCATATGGGTTAAGAAACTAGGTCACTGGGTAAACTGACTTTTTATGCCCCCGGTAGGGTGGCATATAGCAGTTGAACTGTCCGTCAGTCTGTCTCTCCGTCTGGCCGAAAACTTTAAAATTGCTCATAACTTTTGCAATATTGAAGATGGCAACTTGATATTTGGCATTCATGTGTATCTCATGGAGTTGCACATTTTGAATGGTGAAAGGTCAAGGTCATCCTTCAAGGTCAAAGGTCAAAAAACAAATCCAAGGGAAGTAATAAGCTTTAAAGGGAGATAATTTCTATACCTTCCAAATGATAAATAGAAATTTTATTTCAAAGCGGCGCAGTAGGGGGCATTGTGTTTCTGCCAAACACATCTCTTGTTCTAGTCTATTGTTAAACTTTGTGAATACCACCTGCTCTGACAGGACAGTTTAATGCCGTGGGGTCTAAGTTGAGCGCCTTCACATTTGGGCCTGTGGTCCTCTTGTTTTTGTTTGCAATCATTAATAACAACAAAACAACTTGAACGATTCAAAGGATTAAGCATCAAGATTGGACCATTCAACATGAGTTCTGTTATTTCACCAGTTAAGTCTAAACCTATTTTGCCTGCTGAACATTTCTACATGCCAAACATTAGTTGCAACTTGCATGTTCATCCTCAATTTATTATTTTAATAGTTTTCCAATGAACATACTTGGGTCATCAAGGGCTGGCTATGCCTACTGGATGCTGATTAGCACATTCAGAAACTTGATAATAGGTCATGTTGTTTGCATTACATTATTGGTTGTTGTTTCTGTCAGTACATGATCAAAATCACATTCATTGTCAATTTATTGTAATAAAAAGGCTGTTTTAAAATGAGTTTTAAAGGAATGAATTTTATACATCTTCTCTTTTCAACAAGGCACCATTTTTCTTTATTAAACACTATTTTAAAAAGAGGTAGACAATATTTATGTGGATCATTTCTTTTATTATTAATGAAAACATTTGTTTCGCAAATTGTATTAATGGAAATATATTTTCATAAAATTGTGCCCTTTTTTTCAGTTCTTCCAGCAGTAGTAGATCGCCTAGGAGATTCTAAAGATCAGGTTTGGATGTTGTATTGATATACATTTAGACAGGATTCCAGTTGTAAAGAAATAGATTAAGTTGTTTGATGTAAAAATTGATAATAAATTAACATGTTAAAGTAGAAATGTTGTAATTAAAGTTACCAGTAACGGATTGAGTTGCATTAATTGTTGGAAGTAAACTTTATTCATGCACTTTTAATTTCCGCATACATTTTTGGTACATAAATGTGAAACACCCGTCTGTTATCAGGGCCCTCAATCTGTAAAATTCACGGCCAAAATTCGGCCGCATTCCCCCACCTGAAAAGTATACTATTTTCCCCTTTTGGGGGGAAAAATTCCTCCTTTTATTCTTTCTTTTTTAAATAGAAAGATGATTAATATATCTCAATTTTATTTTAATTTAATCTTGTCAAACATACTAAAGTATGAAAAAAAGCAATGAATATAGTGCAGACAAGTACAAATGTAATAATTAGAGAGTAAGTAAAAAAATCCCCCAAAAAAGGATACACCGCGAAAATTTCCCCCTCATGAGGGCCCTGGGTACCTTCCCCTGATGGCCAACAAGGGCCCTGTAAGTTATATTGGTCTGCCTAAAAATGTGTTGTCATTAATTGTAAGGACATGATGTTTTCAGTACAAAGACTCACTTGTGAGAATAGTTTTTAGTAAGACTTAAAAAAAAAGTGTGATCTTTGCTCTGTTACATCGGCATTAATACTTTTGACTTGCAGACTCTTAAATTTTTTATTTTTTTTTGTCAAATTTGGAGCAGACATAAGTCCCCATACATAATCTCAAAAAGTATATATTTTCCCAAATGACTGCATAAAATTCCCAATTTAAAGATTTTTATGAAATGCAACATTCAGTTCATCACCCTATCAAGCATATATGGTTTTTGCTGATTTCAGGTTCGAGAGCTAGCACAGCAGGTCCTGCTAAAGTTGATGATGCCAGCCTCAAACCCACAGGTACGCTGGTCTTGTGTGTGTGCACTCCATCATTCTGCAAAATTAACCCATCGCCTGATCGCCAATGCGATAAAATCTCAGCTCTGGCGATGTAAAAATAGTATATCGATCGCCTGAATTGCGATGAAAAAAAAATCCGAAAAGACCGTTTGGAAATAAACCGACAAATAATCAATTTACGAAAATTCGTTCAAGTGCGTAATCATTTTATAACGAAATAAATATGGTCGGCATTCCGGAAATTTGCGCTCGGTACCGATTTTGCCCGAAATTTTATTTATTCATNCAGAAAAAAAATTGTGTATTTTGCTGGTTGGTAAGGTTGATGCTGATGATGGCGTCCACATCACTGGTACTCTGGTTTGGTGTATGTGCACTCTATATCGGACTGTGTGATTCGCAATTTTATCCAAGGGCCACAAAGTCAGTATTTGTCAAGCCACGTCTTCACAATCCCTTTGTAATATGTCTGATTAACCGATGTCTACACAATCAACTTTTACTCAGGCAATACCATTCCATTCTTAAGGTGTTAGAATGAAGAATCGTTTCTATTATAATTCATTTGTCTAAACACTTGTCACGGGACAATAAGAACTTTATTGTGTGTGTACCAATGGTAAACTCGTTGCCAGCATTGTTCAGCAGCGTTTTGTGTCATTGTTGATAAATTTTTTTTAGTGTGGTTTGTTAATTGTTCATGTCCTAATCATGTGCAGCTGAACACAGATTATCTACCAGCATATGGTTTTGGCATTGCAAATAAACTAAGTAGACTTACTTGATCATGTCTTTCACTTGTCTTATGATACACAAGCACATTATAATCTTGACTTACTGCAACTAATATTAATGGTTTAATATAAATGTGTGTTTGTTTGTTACAGTATGTATTTGAGAGGATGATGAACACGTTCACACACAAGCTCTGGCACGTGAGGGAGGGTGTGCTACTTTGCCTTCAGCAAACCATTAACAGGTGAGTCCTGTGCGGAAGATCCCAAGAAAATGATTCTTTTTTGCTGCACCCCTTTTTGGCCTTTTGGGGTTTCCATAAATTGAAATTAGCAGTTCCATCCCCCCCCCAAAACCCTGTATGTCCTACGTGGTTGCGTAGTGGATATGGCATCCGCCTAGCAACCTGTTGACGGTTTGGTCCCCACTGTGTGATCATTCTTTCGATCTCCCCCCAAGAAAAGAACTCAAGAGCATTTTAATAAGCATGCATCCTTCATTGCAATTGAGCTAAAAAAAATACGTTTTAACTGAACCCCTATATGAAACCTAACTATCTGAGCAAGCCCAGTTCAATTTACCACTTTCTTGGCTAGCAGGCTTGTTTTCATTTCAATCACTAGGTTCCCCATCTGCCCTAAAAGACAATTCATACTTATTTTGATAAGGAGCTTTTGATGGATATTATCCTTTACAACCAAAGAACAAATAATTGGAGAGTTCAGGAGTTGGAAGCAATGACAAACACCTTCGCAGAGTTTTCTTATACCTATGTTTTTATCCCCGCCAAAGGCGGAGGGATATAGAATTTGCGTTGATATAGAATTTGCGTTGTCCGTCCGTCATTTTGTCTGTCACAAAATTTTGAAATTGGCTGGGGATATCATTGAAAGAATTTGCTTGTTGTTTCCAGATACGGAGCTCGGTGCCTGACGCTCTCCAAGATAGTTCCCTCCATCTGCAAGCTGTTAGAGGACCCCACCCCACAGGTGAGACATGTTCTGCCTCTGTTGTTCTGATGTGGTCATAGAGTGTAGGGTTCTAGCTTTACTATGCCCTGATTTTTCATTGATTTGAGGGTTGGCTTATTTTACCAGTAGAATTTTCTGAATAAAAAAAAAAGAAAATGAGATTGTTATTACCTTGTACACCTTTAACAGTCTTTATTTTGAAATTGAACTTGTCTTTTTTCAAAGTTCAAATCTGGCCATAAAAGAGATCAAAAGTTGCTCTCTGGGCCATAACTTTCCATGTATCAATGGATTTTAAAATTACTTGGCACAAATCCAATCCACCATATGACGACATGTCTTGTGTAACACTTGTCTCCCTTTCTCAAAGGTCAAGGTAACACCTACAGTTAAAAGGCCATTAAACAGCTTTTTGGATTGTATGTTTTTCATTCATCGTGCTATTTTTAAATAACTTACAGCTTATGACCACCATGAAGAGATTGCATATCTTGAATAACCTCAAAAGGTCAAGGTCACACATGGTGGTCAAAGGTCAAATTTGTCCATAAAACAGCTTATCCGGCTGTAACTCAGTCATACATCATGAAAAAAAAAAGATAAACCACAAATGACCATCATGAGGAGACAGCTTGTTGCATGTGTGACCCGTCTCATTACCTCAAACTTAAAGGTCACACTTGGAATTCAAAGGTAAAATTGAGCCATAAACAGCTTGTTTGTGAAATAAGCAGAGTTTTAAGACAAAATTGGAATGTGGGGTCATCAGTGCCCAATGGACACTTGTCTTCTTCTGTATGGAATATATACATTGTAGTTCCAAAACTTGGTGTTTTAAACATCCTTGGCAGATTATTTTTTATGCCCCCGGTAGGGTGGCATAAAGCATTTGATCTGTCTGTCTGTCAGTCTGTGTGTCCGCCCGAAAACTTTAACATTGGCCATAACTTTTGCAATATTGAAGATAGCAGGTTGATATTTGGCATGCATGTGTATCTCATGGAGCTGCACATTTTGAGTGGTGAAAGGTCAAGGTCATCCTTCAAGGTCAAAGGTCAAAAAACAAAATCTAAGGGAAGTAATAAGCTTTAAAGGGAGATAATTTCTAAACCTACCAAATGATAAATAGAAATTTTATTTCAAAGTGGCGAAGTAGGGGGAATTGTGTTTCTGACAAACACATGTCTTGTTAACAGCTAAATTACTTAAACGTGTAGATGATCCTTCATAATGGAATTTCGACTGCAACCAGTTTTGGCTGAGTTATTGCCCTTTGTCTTTTGTCCTTAGTAGGATATACATTGGATTTGGGTCTTTCCAAACATGTGTTATTTGGACATCAGAACCTATGACACATTTCTTGTTTCATGTATGAAATTTCTCATTATTTCATGTTGTATATTAAAGTTGTCATTATATTGCAATACAGGTTCGTGAAGAGGCTATAAACACATTGGCTGAAATATACCGACATGTTGGAGAGAAAGTGCGCACAGATCTTAGCAAGAAAGGCATATCCCAGCAAAGGTAATGCTTCACTAATTGGTTCGTTATACTGACATGAAGAAATGAAATCATTGAACGCTGAGAGACTGCTGCATTACATAAATTAAGTTTAAGGTCTTAGCTTATTTTCAAGAAAGCTGTTTCTGCTATAAGAATGTTTCAAAGTCAGTTAATCTATCAGTGATAAGTTGTTTAAATTGTTTGTTTCATTTATAAGTTAAAAAACACAAGTCACAGAATACAAATAAAATGCAAAGAATACACATTAAATTACAATGGATGAACGAATAAAACAACAATATATATATATAGATATGAATAAAATTATTCAAAGTAGAACAGTCCATCGATAAAAGCCTATTTTGCGGTTCTGATTGCCCCTGTGTTCAATTCTGTCCTCTGCTAAATTTGCACCACTTACAACTCTGTATATGCAGCAGTCTAAACAAAAAATGTATAGGTTTATGTTTGTAATTCCAGTAGTTGCAATAATTGTTTTAAAGTCATTATATCGGAGTTAATATTATTTTTGTATAAATGCTATTGATGTTCTACAATGCAATATCCAACACTTGTTATTGGTTGATTAAGCAGCGTTCTGGGAAAACTGGGCTTAATACACGAGCGTAAAGTGTAGTCCCAGATTTGCCTGTGCAGATTACACGTGCTTATCAGGGACAACACTTTCCGCTTTTATGATTATTTTTGTTTAAAGGAAGTCGCTTATAAACAATAATCCATTCTAGGCGGAAAGTGTTGTCTCTTATTAGCCTGTGCAGACTTTACGCAAATGCATTAAGTCAATTTTTCCCAGAACGCCGCTCGAATGATGGTATGTTCTTCATAACAGTTTCTCTGCGAACTAGGCTGGCTAGCTCGATTGGTACAGCACTGGAGTACTAAACCAAAATGAAATCCTTTTTTTGGCCATTCTCCCTACCTCTTATTCAAGTGGGGTAGTTACTCAATACTGGCATACTGTTGAAAGTGGCATAATCTCTAACTAAACAAGCAAACAAAACAGTTTTACTGCTAGTATAAAAGCTCTTTGCCAATTTAAAATGAAAAGCCTTGCAACAAAACAACATTTGGAGAAAAAAACTTTCATAAAAGAAAGAAAAAATCAAATAAATTCAAACATTGTTTCTGTCACATTTCTTGGTTTTGCTGAAAGAGTTGTCATATGGAATTTTGCATAGCTAGTTTGTTTGTATTTGCATTTAAACACTTTGCATAATAATAATGTGTAACTGCCCACTCAGCAATTACATTGATATGAGTTAATTCACAACGTCCTTACTCCATTTGCAGACTGACGCAGGTGTTCGCCAAGTTTGATGAAGTAAAGATGTCAGGCAACATGCTGTGCACTGCAGACTTAGGTAAGTCAGGGTTTTCACTGGTTGCATACTTTGTAATGAATAATGAACCATATATCACGTGTACTTGTATACAGTGCCCCAGTGAGGATTTGAAAAGGCAGGGGGATATTTTGTCCAAAGGGCACTTTTGAGCGCGCACTTTTTTCTCAAAAGGGCACTTTTGAGCGAGCAGTCGTATCATCAGGGACGTTCCCTGTTGCATATTATTATGAAATATTATTCTGGAGATTTCTTTTAAGTTTCTAGAGGAAGGATTATTTTACAAACAGTGCTTGCTTCATTAGAAATCTGTAAATAATCCCAGTATTCGGGCTCATAATTTGCATTATGAGACATATTTCAGTAAAAATTGTTACACCTTAACAAATAAAATGAGAGTAATTAATACCATCAAAACATGTGTTATGTTGATGTCATTTGAACCACGTCATACAAAAATGGGTCTAATACCATATGTGGCAATCGCTCAGTCTGATCAGAAGCTGTCTGCTAATGATCATGAAATTTTGCATGACTTTATCCCTTTGCATGCTGGGAAATTTGTCGTCTGCTAAAATGTTGTCTGCTGAATTTCTAAAATAAGCATTTTCTTCATTTTTTTTTCAAAGAATACTATCAGAATAGCAAACAGTTTGGATCCTGATGAGATGCCACGTTCTGTGGCGTCTCATCTGGATCCGAACTGTTTGCAAAGGCCTTCAAAATGCGGTTCCAGCACTGAAAGAGTTATAGTGGAGAGGTTTGCTCCTGATTGCGCTGGCTGCGTATGGCATAACCCCCATTTTCCTATGATGCGGCTAATATCAGATTTTGTGTCTCCAAAGGGTACTGAATCTGTTGATATATTGACTCTTCCAACTAGCAAGAGTTGTCACCCCTGACTTGAAAGACAGATATGGAGATTGTGTGCATCCATTAGTGTAGACAGTATCTGATCCAAAAAAAAAATTAATGATTGTTGTACAAAGTCCATCAAAATTATGTCCAAAGCACAGTAGAACAAATAGTATTGACATTTATTTAATAAACAAAAAATGTTCAACGCTCTTTGGCAAGTGCATGTAAAAGCAAATGACATGATTATAGTCGTTAGACTGTAATTACTTGCATTCATTTTTAACGCTAGGGCCTTAACCTGATCAATTTTGTGTCACACAATGTTAACAAATTATGGCAAAACATTTTGCAGATATTACTGATGGTACTCGTGTAACAAAAGGTTTTCTTACATGCTTATGGTAAATTATGACATTTTGAATAAATTGATTTTTTTTCTTTTCAAATGTTCCAAATGTCAACTGATTTAACTCATACTTTATACATAACGATGTGACTTGTTGACTCTTTTTTAGCTATCAAATTTTACTTTTTGGTTCCCGTTATTATTTTCTCCTTTCTCTGTGCACTGCAAACAAAATAAGTTAGATATATAGCGACGTAATTGAATTTAGTCCGATTTCAGGACTCCATAATTCTTCTTTGCATTTTGTCTTACCACCATATTGAATCTCTCGTTGCATTTAGTAAAGGACCTGAAACGATGTTAAACCTGATCTCAGCTAGTAAAAATGTGATACCCTTGTTTGCAACATTGGAAAATAAATGGACCAATTGATGGCTTTATTTACATAATTGAGGCCTCTCATATCTGATAAGGGTTTGAATGTTTATTTTAAATTTAGAATAGATTAAGTATGTTGGGTATATTGCCAGTAAAGCCTTTCAGATCTAATTTCAACGTGTAATCCATCTTTCTTTTTTTCATGGCAAGTCATTTTCATAATAAAAAAACGTCCTAATTATGTTGGCTGCATTTCTTGCGCCTTGTTTTTTCCTTGAAGACTGTATTTCTGTCCTTGTCAAAACATCATTCGAAATCTTTAAAAGCATTTTGCCTAAGAAAAGAAAGACATTTTAATTTATGTTTTTGTTTCAGATTTTCATTTAAACTTTTTCTGCATTGTAATATATTGACATGTGACATAAATTGAATCGCTTTCTTTTCGTATTCAAAATGCTTTTAGATATTTCAAATGATGTTTTGACAAGGACAATGGTGTATCTTTTACTTGAATCTTTATATTTGTTGAGCTGGATATGGAAAGTCTATTGAAGTACGTTGTTAATGGAACGAAAAAACTGCCTGAAGTGAAAATGATTTTTTTTTAATTTTGAATATTAATTAGAGCTTACATAGTCGTATAATGGGTAACACTAACTAGTAATTGATAAAACTGCCTGAAATAAAAAAAAAATGGGTTTGAATGTTAATTAGAGCATACATAGACGTATAATGGGTAACACCAGTAATTGATAAAACTGCCTGAAATAAAAAACATTTTTTGTTTTGAATGTTAATTAGAGCATACATAGTCGTATAATGGGTAACACCAGTGATTAAAGTGAAAACGAAGCATTTTTTGTTTTGAATGTTAATTAGAGCATACATAGTCTTATAATGGGTAACACCGGTGATTGATAAACCTGATACTGGGTTGCCACGCTCCTCGTGAACAATGTGACCATGTCACTCATGTGGTGGGTCACCTGAATGTATCGCTAATGGTGCCTAAATTTGTTATTTCATTGATGAATACATTATTAAGTGTTACACTTGTGAATGGTGACTTCAGTTATTGGCCAACTTGTTGCGTGTATGATTTCATATTGTGTTACACTTTTGTAGCTACTGAATGGGGACTCCATTCATTGGCTGACTTGACTCGTTGCGTGTATGATTTCATATAGAGTGCCAAGTGGTAGAGTGAGAATTATTAATGAATTTTATGTAATTTGCATAGCTGCTCGCAGCTTGTCACATTTACAAATTGATAAGTGTTCTTTATGGTATTATTTATAGTTCTGACAACTCAAGCTGGTTGACACTTATTATATTATTTTGTTAGTTACTAAAAAGGAATTTAAACCTGTGTTATTCTTTAGATATGCATTATGCATATGAAACTGCCTTATGTACATGCATTTAAATACTGACATTTTATTTGTGTTTCTGCATCACTAAGATCACTTTTTTTGCTGTTATTAAACAAATCTGCACTAATTGTTGAACAATACTTTGCTGAAGATCTAAAGTTTCCTTTCAAACCTTTGGAAATTTAAATACTGGCATTTTATTTGCGCTTCTGCATCACTAAGATCACTTTTTGTGAGAGGTTTTAAAATTAGTAGATTTTTGCTGTTATTAAACAAATCTGCACTAAATGTTGAACAATACTTTGCTGAAGATCTAATGTTTGCTTTCAAACCTTTTGCCTGTGAATTGTAAATCGTACTGGATTGTAAATAACAACACCCAAAGATTGTTTGCACAGATCTAGTGAATGTTATTGTTGTAGTTTTGAAGTGTTTGATATCACTTCTTAAAAATTGCAAACAGAATGCAGACATAGAGAATATGTATCAAGAATTGTTTGAGGCTATTCAGCTAAAAAATAAGAATATAAAATTTAAGGAATAATTAATTATTATTGTTTTTAATTATTCAAAGCAAACAGTATGCATAATTACATATCATCCTTTCTTAATTGATTATATTTACGCTGAAATAAAAAAATCTATCTTTTTAAATTACCAGTTCACACTTTATATTGGCAATAACATATAATTGATTTCTTTTTTTAAGTAATTGTTTGCTTTGCAATTCAGAAGTCTTTTGTTAATCAAGTATTTAACATTAATGTTTCAATAAATTAGACTGTGACCAAGTATAAAATGTATGATATGGCAACTGTTTTTCTGTCAACTGTAGTTATCGTGTTTCCGGTTGCTTGACTACCTCTTTATGTATTTAGTATGAAATATCAAAAATTCAATAAGGTCAAAGTATATTTTGAAAAGAGATCAATCTATACTATGTTTACATTATAGAAATAAGCACACACTGTATTCGGAGTTTATCAACATAAATGGACTGTGACTTGAGAGTGTATGCAAAATTGCTTCTCTTCTGTCTTGCAGATAGTTTCATTTTACGCTATTTAAATGGAAATTAGTGGTAGCAATAGCATGTGAAGCCTTGAATGGAGTTTGCAATGCTGTATTTTCTTTGAAGAAAGGATTTTAAAATTGTCTATAAACATGCGATTTATTTGATCAAAACGTTTTGGAGAGTGCTTCGTATACATAGAACTGTTGTCATTACTAAATACTTGTTAAATGAACATATTGTCATTTTCATTGAAGCTGTGCGAAAACAATGTTGAAGTGTTGAACCAGAAATGAATTGAGCAATTATTGGACAAAATGAAGCGAATGTTTGTGGAGTTTTGAAATTTGAACTTGGCAAAGTTTGTTTGGTGTAGATTTATCGATGGCTCAATATTGATTGGATGCCAAAATGGAAGGATGACAAAATTGGATTTTAATCAAAATTTGGGTCAGGACTTGTAGGCTGTAGAAGAACGCAGTTGACATTATTCTTTGTGAATATTCACGGTGGATTTATTTCACAGATAAATAAACTTCATTCGTTATATGACACTGAAGAAAACCAATCACCCATTAATGAATCAGATCTTGTAAGCCAGTAGTTGAAAACTTAGTTTTTGTATGTTGGACACACGGGTTATTATCGGTGCTAAAGGTGATTGGAAATTACGGGTAATTTTACCTAATGGTGGTAGTGGTTATGATATTGGGCGAGAAAAATAAAGAACAAGCGATCAATGGATATTAATTATGTATTGTCATGTAAACCGACATAATACCTAAAGTCAGTGGTGCTATTATTTGTTGATTTATGCGTTTAGGATAATAGCAGATAAACTGCTTATGTAGAGAGACTTTTTGGCGTTAGTGAATATTTAAGCCTAATAGGATTTCCCCTTTGTGTTTCTTTGTATTTATTTTCTTTGAAAGCTGTTCAAGTGAAGTTGAGGTTTCAATTTGAAATTGAAGTTAAATTTTTTATATAATTTTTTTTTGATGATTGGAATGTGTACTTTACTTAAGGTAACTACATTTGTAATCTTGGTGTTAAAGACTATTAACTAAGGCGTCGATATGGTACAATTATTCAAACTAGTAACTGTGAAGGATTGAATAAAAAATGAAGTTATGACAAACTATTGTGATTGAATACTGTGGATTAAACAATATTTTTAATAAGGTATCTTCACTAAACAGTGTTTTTTTGTGCGACAAATAACAACATTTTAAGTGACTTTTAAATCAATTATTACTATGAGTAAACTATACTCGCAATGAAAAGTATACTGCGATTTCATTCAGAAGAGGGAAAGAAGATCAGTATGCTGTTATTAACTAGTGAGTGACAATTGAACAAAGTGCAACTTTAGGAAACCTCTGTTGTTCTGGGTTTTGCATTGGTCCGTTGTGTGTGCAACTCAGACGATTTAGAAATGGGAGACAAGTGCAACTGTTTTTGCCGTTGACGCATCCTTATTGTGTAATATGTAACCTCCTTGACATATGGGCGTGCATGGCTCGGAACTGACCAAATATGGACAGTGATGACGACGATGTGTTTCTCTCCAATGAGATACAGACAGAACTCGACCAGAGCCTGTGGGCATCACCTTTGATGAACTATTCCTCACCTTTTGATGATTATAAGGATCTCTATGACCAAGTGTATGCCCCACCCACCGGATCACATAGGCAATCTAGTCAGGGATCACATAGGCAATCTAGTCAGTTACATGTTGCCTTTGACGTTGGTAGGTACCTTTGCTGAATTTTTTTATGATTTTAATATCGTCTTATGTGCTACGGTTATCAACCAATTATGTTTTGTATGTCTGTTGGTTGTGAATTAATGACATAATGCAGCTCCTTGCAAGGAAGGACTTAAACAACAACAACTGTCTTTTATTTTTTTAGGGGCCTTTATGAATGTTTGCCTTCATGTTCAGATTTCATCTTACATGTAAACGTTACTGATGGATATTTAACCATCGCTTTCTATGGTCACTTTTGCTCATGATTTCTTAGAAAGGTGTGTGGTCAAATGCATTAGGAAAACTCCATTAGGAGAATGAATAATGAACTAGTAACTAATTGCTAAATTAATTAGTGAGACAGTTAAGACATCCTCATTTGCAATTAAATTATTGTGGTTTGTGGATCACCAAAAAACAAACAACTTCATGTTCTTTTAGTGTTGGCCATTGACACTTAATTTAGATATATTGATGCGTATGATTAAATATATTATATGTGCATATGATGGACTCAGTCTTCACACTAAATGCTTTGCTCTCTTTTACACAAAACAATGTGCAAGGTCGCGTACATTCAGTGTTGCCGCTTACATGTAACATTTATTTGTTGATAAAAATCATCATTCACTTGCATATATCATAGCCCTGTGACAATGTGTCTTCGATCATGATTAATTTGTTCAAATGAATAATACCACGCGACTACCTTGACGTTAATGTCACAAAAATAAGGAAGAAAGTATAAGTGTGAAAAATCCTAAACTAGATAGACATATACACACTGACAGATTACTATATTCTTTGTATGTCTGTAAGTCCTGACATTATGCAGCTCCGTGCGCAAAAGTACAAAAGAAAACACCAACTGTCTTTTGGTTTTTGGAGTCCTTATGTATACAGATTTCATCTTACCTGTAAACGTTACTGATGGTTTTAACCATCACATCCTATGGTCACTCTTGCTCATGATTTCTTAGAAAGGCTTCTGGTCAAGTCCATTAGGAAAATCCCATTAGGAGGATGAAATTCACGAATAATGAACTAAAGCAACTAATTGCTAAATTTATTTTTGTGACCGTTAAGACAACCTCATTTGCAATTTAATTAAAGTGGTTTGTGGGTCACCGAAAAAAAACAACTTAATGTTCTTCAGATGTTGTCTGTTGACACTTACATTTGTAATTTAGATATTTTGATACATATGATTTTATATATTATATGTGCATATGATGGACTCAGTCTTCACACTTAATGCTTTGCTAAAAGCATTCTTTAATACAAAACCTTATATGCAAGGTCACGTACATTCTTTCAGTGTTTCCGCTTACATTGTAAATTTATTCGTTGATAAAAATCATCATTGCTTGGCAAGTTGCAGATCATAGCCCTGTGGCAATGTGTCTTAATGATTAATTCGTTCAAATGAATAATACCACGTGACTGTCTTGATGTTTATATCTTATATCGCAAAATAAGCAAGAAAGTATATGTGTGGAAAGTTATAAAATAGAATGACATATTCATACTTACAGATTACTTACCTTATTTAAAGTCTGTATGTTATTTGAAACCTGTTAGTCACTTTGATAGAAATAAAATACTGCTTACTTGATAAACATTCATCTTATCATGTAGTTTTTCATTACATTTTATTGCGGTATCTAATAACATGTTGTATGAAAACTGGTTGTTTAATGTGGTATGATAATAAATCCATACTTTTACAGTTTGCTTGTTTAGATTAATTGTTAAATGTAAATTATTTTCTTTATATTTTAACATTATGTCAATTATTTTCTTTTTTGCCACATTCATAATACCTTTAAAAGTGATTGACCATTTGTGTAGGTTTCTCCCGCAAAGATTAATTAAGAATATTACTGCATTTTAACATCAGAATATTTTAAAGTCATTGGGACTGAACTTAAAGAAAAAATTGAACCTAGAAAAACCTTTTTGTATAGGTTTTGAATAGTGATGGCTAGTATTGTACATAATAATGAGAAAAAAAACCATTAGTGCTGACAGCTGGCAGACATTATTTACCTATGGTCTTAAGATATGGATCATGTATCAATAATTATTGAAGTGTTACATGTATGTCTTAAGGAAATAAATACAAATGTCTGCATTATTAACCTGTCTCATATTGTAAGCGCCATTAGCTTGCTTCATTGGTTCAGGGAAATGTCTCTTGACCAGTACAATATCATACAGAAATGGATATGGCATATTGTAATTATTTCCATTACTGTCTTGATTATGAGAGAACAAGTTTGTGGCAGGGCTTTTTTTCCTTCTAAGGCAGTTTTTCACAAATTTAAGAAGTTTGTGACTCGAATTTTCAAAATTTAAAGAAGTTTGCAACTCGAATTTCACAATTTTATTAAGTACGTCACTCATTTTTTCACAATTTTGAAAAGTTTGCGACTTATTATAATTTCACAAAATGAGGGGGGCAAGGTCGCTTCATAAAGATGAAAAGCCCTGGTTTGTGGTTCCCTTGTGATGTTAAAGAATAGGGCCCCTTGGCAAGTACAAGACTAGCCACCTGTCATATGCATGAACTACTGCATTACATACCAATTAACTTGAGTCGTTTGTGCAGTGTCTACAACTTAAGGCAGTAATTTAATAAATTGTACCTGCACCCCTCTCCTAAACATCAGAGGCAGGGGGTTACCATCTTTAAATGCGAAAATGACCACAAGATGTCTGTAAGAATTACATCAATGTTACTAATTTTATGTTTTAGTTCAATGATCAATCAAGGTGTGGGGCTTAATGACCACAATGCGGTACCACATCATTATACATGGGACAGTGGGAGGGTGGGAATGACATGGGCTTTGTGAAAGCGTATAAATTGTGTGCTCCACTATTGCCCTAAGCATGTGTTTTATGGAGTTACATCTAGCCAAGTTCAACTGACCTACCTCCTGGTGCTTTATGTTGGTGCAACATTGAATGTGTTGTCATAAAACAGCTTCTGTTGTTGGCAGATATCTATCTATTCCTGTTGTTTCATGGATGTTTTAAAGTACAATGTCCAAATGCCTGATCCCTATGAAGTGAATTGCTACTTGGGAAAAACACAGAATTTAAAGGGAGACAATTCATCAAGTTTTAAGAAATAAGTTACCACATAATGCAGAGTTATTGTTCCTATACACGTTTTTTGGTGTTTAATATTAACTCAGCAAAGCTGAATCAACATTTTGGAGCAAGTATTTAAGTACTTGTACATTTTCAGTTTTGAGTTTACACATACAATATAACTACTACAGATATTTAACATCCAATATGTCTTGTGGTCACTACACTAGGTGGCTGACAGAAAATGTACATTAAACTCTCAAAGAGGAAGATTAGTCGAGCATGCATTCTTGGGACAGCGCTTGTTTTTTAACGGTTCAGGTAAAGTCAGTCATGAAAAATTCATGAACTGATAAAACTCTTCAATTACTGCTTATGAACTAAATGTCTTCTTGTAGTAATGCTACAGTTTGAATCTTGCAGAGTGATACAATGTTTTTGTCGTGAAACAGCGATCTTTTATGTTTTCAAAGAAGCCAAACATTCATTTTACATTAGGGGCATACCCGAGAAATGTGATGAAAATCCGAACTTAATCACATTGGTTGTATAGAATTACAAAGTGCGCTATATATCTCAAATGTGAATACAAAATTGTCATTCTTTGTAATTGAATTGAATTATCATATCTTGAATACACGTTTTCCTACTTGTAATTGAGAAGGTTTCACATTTCGTTGTTGATAAGTTTGACAGGGGTAGTTTGAAGGAAATACATTGTGGTTGAGAATTTCATTTAAAGCAACACTTGATAGCAAATCTGCTCTTCTACTTTAATTATATGAGCCTTGCTTTGTGAAAAGGGGGTTTAATGCATGTGCGTACAGTGTCATCCCAGATTAGCCTGTGCAGTCCGCACAGGCTTATCAGGGACGACACTTTCCGCTTTTATTATATTTTTTGTTTAAAGAATGTCTCTTCTCAGCAAAAATCCAGTTTAGGCAGAAAGTGTTATCCCTGATTAGCAGATTGCACAGGCTTATCTGGGACAACACTTTACGCACTTGCATTAAAGCCCCTTTTCACAAAGCAAGGCTCATATACAGTTTCATGTATGGATTGCAAACCTGTCCCACCTGTTATTTGATCCCTCAAACCAATCATTATTTATTTTGAAAGATTAGGTCTAAATCACGCATACTGATCTAACCCTGCGCCGCTATGTGTCATTGGCAGTCGAGGAAATGTACAATACCTACCCTGTTAGATATTCCGTTTTTGTTTTGAACGCCTGCCAAATATGATTAAATGCCCAGTTCAAAAGACCTTTATATGGCTGGCTAGTTTTTCAATACTGTATTGATAGAGCATGTCTTATTTATTTACATTTACACCACTTGAATCATTTAGTTTAGTCATTAATTTTTGTGAGTTGTCAAAAGTGTGAATGAATTTTCTCAATTTGGATTCAGTTCATATTAGGTAAGTAAACGTCTATTTACTTTTCGTTGTGAATAATGCCAATTGGCGAAACTGGGTTAATGGCCTATCGTGCCATAGGTAAAGAAGAAAATTTAAACATTTAAGCATGTAAGCATATTTTAAAATAGGTTGTTTAACTTCCCTTAACCTCACACATATGGCAGCAATTTGGGATGGCATCATTTCAATAATGTACATGTGCTTTTCACATTTTACCTCTAGTGTCAGTTTCCTCTACAGGATTCTGTCTTATAGGTTTAAGCACTTGAAGATAATGGCTTTGTGCTGTATCATGCTCATTTATAATTATTGACTCTTCACTGCTCACTACAAATGTTTGTTGAACATGTATTGGTTAAAGCACCAGCTTAAATAAAGGTTGCTCATTAAAGTGTTACCTTCGAGGGATGTAAATCTATTTGCCATATTTTGGTCACATTAGTAAATGTAGACAATATTGTTAGTGGTACTACATAAAAGTACCTAGGGTAGGAAAATATGCTATAAAGTACCCTGGAGTATGGCCAGGTGCCTTTATTCGGAACCCAGGGTACATTGTAGTATACTTAAGAGTACCTGGGGTACTTTTAAGTAGTGCCTGAGCTGACAACTACCAATTTCCCCTATAACTTATTATATGTTAATAACTGACTTTGTCTTTAATAGTTATCACTGCAAGACTGCAGGCCATGACATGATTTAAAGGATTGACTAAAATTAAGCTGGAGAAATATTAAAATCTCACATGTACTAAATTCATTTCTAAAATATTTATTTATCAGACTGACTTGTCACAGCTAGTAATAGCTTTTACCTAGCAGTCATGCTACAAATATAACACAGCTATATTAGCCATTAGAAGTTCATCCAGGCACATGATTAATTCATTCACGCACATGATTCATTCATTCGCATTTAACATTCCAGATGTACTTAAAACTGTGAACATTTTGCTCTTTAGAAGTATAATATCGGTTTATAACAAATGCTTGTTTACATTCCATGCAAGCACCTCTTTACAATAATATGCCTACCAGGCTTAAGTTAATGGATTCATTACCATTGATCAACAAGCTTCACAAATGGTTCATAAGCTTTGTCCACATGATTTTTGCTTAAAAAAGATAAGTCTTGTGATATGGTTGTTAATTTTTAGCTTACCCTGAGCCCAAAGTGCTCAAAGTGACCTATTGTGATCACCTCATGTCCTGTGTCTGTCGTCATCGTCAGTTATCTGGTGTGAGTTGTCAATTTTTAGCTTGTTACCACTCTAGATACCACATTTTTAATCCAATCTTGATAAAACTATTTATTAAGAGAATGTCTAGGCCTAGTTTGAATCTGGGTCAGATGGGTCCAACAAGTAACTCACCAGGTAAAATCTTAGAAAAACCTTGTTACTACTCTAAGGAAACGTTTATGACCATCTGTCTTGATAAAACTTGGTCAGAATGTTTATCTTGTCATTTTCTATGCTGTATAAAACTTGGAAAACCTTGTTACCACTCTAGAGGCAACATTTGGGATTTAATCTCGGTCAGAATGTTCATTTTGGCAATACCTAGGCTGTATTTGAATCTTGGTAAGGTGCATAAAAAAACTATGTCGCCAGGTCAAATCTAAGAAAAACATAGTTACCTCTCTAGAGGCCACATTTATGACTCAATCTTTATGGAATTTTGTCACAATGTTTATCTTGACAATACTTAGGCCAAGATTGAATGTGGGTCACTTGCGTCTACAAACTAGGTCACCAGGTCAAATCTTTAAAAAAAACTTGATGAAACTTGGGCAGAATGTTTATCTTGACATCATATCAAGGCCAAGTTTAAACGTGGGTCTGATGGGTCACCCAGTCAAATCTGCAAACAAACTTGTTACTACTTGAGTGCCACATTTATGGCTCTTTCTTGATGAAACTTGGTCAGAATGTTTATCTTAAAAGATATGAAGGCCATGTTGGAATCTGAGTCAAGTGTTATCAAAAAAATAGATCACCTGGTTAAGTCTTCAGAAATTGGTGTTCATGAACTCAGGTGAGCTCTGTAGGATCATCATTACCCTATAGTTGTAGCATTTTCATCTTTAGCCATGTCTTTAAGGTGAGGAATAAGTTAATTGGATGCAGTGTTCTTGTAGCCTTCAGCTGCCACTTCATGTTTATTAGGTTTCCCCTTCATGTTAGTTCTTAGATCAAAGAACCCTGGATTTATGTGAGCTTATTGCCGCAATTCTGATAATCTTGTGTTATAATGTACAATGAAGTGTGTGTTTTGTAGGGAATTAAAGGTTAATCTGCCCTTGTCTTCATCTTCATCTAAACAGCAAATTTTGAACATTTCTTTGGTATATATGTGTGCTGAGTATGTTACAGTACAGCCCACGCGGAACCAACAAAGTCCGCGGCTTCGCCGCGGCCAGAATCGTTAGTACTCGACGGCCGCATGCTGCGTATCGCCGAGGCACTTGGCAATGATACTTACGCGCATACTTACGCACATACTTACGCGGCGGATCAAGTGAAAAGATAAATGTGTGACCCCATCAAATTCCTTGTTAGATTCTGTGATGCAACTATATTGTTAAACATTTTAATTATATTGAACATATAAAATGAAAAATACTTTTACCTTGCAATTTAATAGCTAGTAATAATCCAACAAAACACTGTGCCTTTATTTACTATAAATGTGTTTCAAGAATTTCGTAAACACATGCGTTAGGAACTGTACAAGAAGTTGGCACTCAACTTGTGTAAAACACTTGTTCAATTAACTGTTAAACTCCACCTCCGTTCTCTGAAAAAGATTCGAAAGGCGGAGCTAAGCACGTGCTAATACAAAATTGGACGATTGTCATTGAGTAACAAACACACGATTGGTTTAGCGGGTAAATTTCTTGAAAAAGGAAGCCAATTTTGTCAGCAAAAACGGTGTAACTTTATGCCTTCAGACAGGAAGCGGCTTACCTTTGATGACGTGAAACTGTCTATTCACACAGACTGCGAATTTGTGCAATACTTTAAATAATGTCATTGATCCTTTGTTTACATGTTCAGTATAAATAACCACCTGCTAACATGAAAACTTTGGATTAAATAATCAAAATTAAAACAAGAGTAATGTTACAAACTGTGATTATATTAATTGGTAAGTATCAGTTAAAAGACGATGTTTTGCTTGTAGTAAAACGAGTTTTCTATACAAAAAACATTACCACGGGTTCGGTAGTTCTGGCTTCCATAACTTTATCGCTTTTTATGATTTTTGACTCGCGCAACTGTCAATACTATATAAACTGTTCGCTGAAGTTTCTTTAGCTACGGGATTGGTCGATCTTGGTCGAATTTCATTTTTTTTTTCATGGACGACCTCATAAGTCAATTTACTATTTTATCTATTTTGAATCCGCCATATTAAATTAATTATGATTTTAAATACTATTATAATTGTTCTTTTAAAATTTATTGACTTACTAATCATTTTCAAAAGATTTTTATTTTATGATGCGCATCAACTCGGCGTCATATCGCGGATTGCAGCTTGCCTCGGCATGTCGCGGCAGACAGATGCGAAGCATAGCGGCGAAATGCGACGTTCCGTCGCGAACTGACGCGGCTTCAATGGCCGATTTTTTTGGCATCGACTCGTTGCGCCTTGACGCCGCTGGTCACGAAATATGTTTGTTTCGCGTGGGCTGTACTGTAATTAAGTGTAAAAGTTTAATGTCATCCTTTGTCACGCAGCAATTCTGTTCAGTATTATTTGATATTCTTTGTTGTATACAATACATAAAACCCCTAAATAACGAACTGTTTTTTTATTTCTTAATTTTAAAATTATTTGTAAGAAAATTAATGTCACCATTTACATTTATTTATGAGTATTTTCCTGCTGATCTGCAAAGATGCATTCAAACATGCCTTTTGTGCACGGAAATAGCTGTTTGTTGAAATTTACATCTGCATAAAAAGTCTCATATTACTCTAATATTCAACAATCTACAAGGACACAGTGCCTGAGTCACATTTTGCAAAACCCATACATCACATTTGAGCTGCGCTCTGGGAAAAACTGAGCTTAATGCATGTGCATAAAATGTCGTCCCAGATTAGCCTGTGCAGTCCACACAGGCTTATCTGGGACAACACTTTCCTCCTACACTGGATTATTGTTAAGAAGAGAAATCCTTTAAACAAAAAACTCCATAGAAGGGGAATTGTTGTCCCTGATGAGCCTATGTGGACTTCACAGTCTAATCTGGGATGACACTTTACATTCATGCATTAAGCTCCATTTTCCCAGACCACTGCTCATTTGTTTATTCTGCACACTTATACTGTACATGGATTCCTGATCTGCTGATAAGCCTTGACAGGTGAAAGCTGGCTGTGGGTTCAGTCTGTATCCCTGCTCCCCTGGGGCACCATCTGTTCATATGTTCTGCTGGATGGAAATCAAAATTGAGCCATGCTCTGAGAAAACCGGGCTTAATACATCATGTGCGTAAAGTGTGGTCCCAGATTAGCCTGTGAAGCCCGCACAGGCTTATCGGGGACATCACTTTCAGTCTAAACTGGATTTTTGCTAAGAAGAGACTTCAAACGAAAAGTTTCATAAAAGCGGAAAGTGTTGTCCCTGGACTTTACAGGCTAATCTGGGACAACACTTTACGCACATGCATTAAGACCAGTTTTCTCAGATCAATGCTCATTTGTTGATTCTGCAATCTTAAACTGTACATGGCCTCCTGATTTGCTGATAAGCCCAGACAGGTGAGAGCTCCCTGCTCCCATAGGGCACCATCTGTTCATATGTTATGCTGGATGGAAATCAACATTGAGTGGGGCAGCCTTGAGTCAGCTGTGGCTGTCAGGAACACTCCACAATCAGTGCAGTGTTACCTGTGAGCGGGGCACTCATGGAGCCAGGAGCAGAGAAATTAAACTCATGCTCCAGATTTACTGCCTTGGGTTTGGTTTTGAGAAAATATATCATTTGCTCTAATGGTGCTGAGTCTGATTATTTGTAGTGCTCAATGGCCTTGTAGAGTGCTTTAACCCTTTGCATGCTGGGAAATTTGTTGTCTGCTAAAATGTCGTCTGCTGAATTTCTAAATTTTGCATTTTCTTTGATTATTTTTCCAAAGAATACTATCAGAATAGCAAACGTTTGGATCCTGATGAGATGCCACGTTTTGTGGCGTCTCATCTGGATCCAAACTGTTTGCAAAGGCCTTCAAAATTCGGTTCCAGCACTGAAAGAGCTAGATTTACTGCCATGCGAGGCATTGATGTGCAATGATTTGGGTTTTGAGACAATATACAGAATTTGCTCCAATCTGTGCTGAGTCTTGATATGTGTAGTGCTCAATGTCCTTGAGGAGCCGGCAAGCCCCTTTGACTGCTGATTAATTAATTATGGTTTGAGTTTAATGCATTTGGTTGAAAGGCAAAAAAGATTGGTTGATTGATTAAGATTGAAAATGTTGAGAGTAAAGCTGGTTTTAAGATACAGTGTGTATATATATTCTGCATGCTAATGCGATAGTGTTTAATGCATATCAATCAAATAATCCTCATGTGTGACATTGTGTGCTGTGGGCAATATCTTATCAATCAAGATTAAACAATGCAAACAAGCATTCTTTGTCTTACATGTACACATTTACAAGAAATGTACTAGTTTTCCTAGTAAAATCTACATTTGTCTTCATCAATTTCAGTTATTGTATGTATACCTGCTTTTCTGCATTCAAAGTTTGATTTATATTAACATGGAACTGTGTTGCTCCTAAGCATGAGCATGATGTTTGGAAATGCTTTTCTAATTGGTTTTCTGGTTGGCATCAGCATTTGAATGCAGAGATTTACTGCAACTGTAAAATGTACGGTGGAGTTACTAATTGTGTTACAATAATGAAATTACAGCATGTATTTTTGGCCCGGATTACAATAGATTTAGTTCTGCACTTGCATGTGTTTCCAATAACAGCCACCAGGTGACTGTACTGTAGTCCATGAGACAGCCAGATGGGCTTATCATGAGTTGCAGTCAATGATCAAGAAGCTGTTTTAATGTGTACCCAGCAGAAAAAGCTGAGTGTAGAGATTGTGTGGACCTAGGAATTGTGATGTGGCCTCTTTTGTAGAACTAAGGCCCATGCCAGTTTGTTGTGCCTTTGGTTCTTAATGTTTGGTTTTGTTCGGATTAATTATGGATTAATTATTTTGCTGTTGATCAGGCATCCGCTTACATCATCATTTAGTGCAGCTCCATTTAACTAAACAAAGACTGTGGTTTTGAGCTATTAGTGATGTCTGTCCTGTGATGAGAGAACAAAGAACCTGGGGTACCTTGGCAGTCTGGCAGAGTGTAATGCAGCTCTTATAACCAAGTAGCAAAATGTTCCAGTGAGTCATGTGAGAACAACTCACTTATAAACCTGTGATGTTTGTTGAAGCTAGGAGTAAACTAACTATGGAGTAACAGTGTATTATTTTTGTGGTACCATTTGTGTGGAATTTTTGGAATTGGATTATTTGTCAGTTTTGTGCTGTGAAATCGTGCAGGGGTGTTTGTGGGTTCAAGTTGAGTTGAGGGAGTCCAGTTACATGGCTGTGGGAATATATTGTGTGTGTTGCTTGTCCATCCAGTCATCATGGCCAGCATCAAAGAAAAGATCATCAAGAAATACAAATCTTTTGTTGCCTCCACTGGCATTAAAGGTACCTAACTAAGGTTTCGAATAATGTACAGTAAATATCGCATAATCTTTTTACCTGATGACAGTAGGTATACAATGAACTAGGAAACATGTTCTGCTTGTAGTATTCTACTGATACTTTATGTTTGTAAATTTCATTTGTATAATCACTGATTTAATCATCTTTAAAACTTTACATTTTTACCTTATGATGACCCTTTGTCTGTTTTTCCACAATAGAATATAATTATCGACCCAAATTGTTTTTGTTTTTTAAACTCCTCTTTATCTTCTGGGTGAATCTCTTTTAAGCTTCACAGTGTACACTGAGGGCTGACGACGTCGGGTATATGTTTTTACTATGAAACATTGTGTCAATTCACTACTTAATCAGGCGATTTTCATCTTTTCTGGTATTTATGTATTAGAGAACGAAATACCCAATAATGGTAGGTACTTATTTCAATAACAAACTAATTACAAATGCGCGTAGTTGCAACCGTTACATTGATTTTGAGCTTCAGTCGAAATATATTGATATGAAGTAATGCATAAGGTGGTTATTCTGTTAAAATAGCCAATTACAGTAACTTAACTTAAATGAAACTACATGTTACTTTGATACACTGTACATTAAACATTTTAAAGTACAGAACAGGTTACAGACATATATTTTAATCATTCAAATGCTTTGTTTGGAAGGAAATTACAAGTCGCTTTATGTATAGGTTTTGCACAGAGTATGTATTGGTTGTGCAACGAACTACAAATATAATGTATAGGGTACTCAACGAAGTTCTTCAATCTGTACTTCGATGGCATAATTGTGTATTGACACTATGTTTCGTAGTAAAACATATACCCGATGTCGTAGAGAAACGGAATACGCTTTGACGTCGTCAGCCCCCAGTGGTGTAATGACCTCAATCTGTTTATGATTGTAAGGTTGGAATTTTGACTGTGACCAGTTTTGGCTGACTTATTGCCCGGTGTCTTTTTGTCCACTGTAGATTATATAGTGGATTTGTCTTTAACTTACGAAATACAGATTAAGAAAATAATGTTTTGTTTGAATCAAAATAATTTATTTTCTATCAGAGTTTGTCATTAAATAACTTTGTCAGGATTATAGATGCATGTTATCACATCACACATATTTCTGTTATTTCACACTCAAAGATTTAATTCCTACGCATCAATACTCCTGAGTATTTTGAATTTATATGGCTACTAAGTTTAAGATCTTCTATTGATTTCACTTGTTTAAAATATTTTTTGAAAAAAACTTATTACTAATTCCTGTTTAAAAAAAAAAAAAGTTTCGTTTAGAAAAAAATGCAACATATCAGCATTTAATTAACCGCATGTATGTAGGTTGAACATAACGTTTTACAATAATTTGTCCTTCTGTCTAGATACTGTGTAATATGGACATGCAGTTGACATTAAGTACAGGATGTCATTACTAACTAATATGGTAATAGCACATAATAATTACAATGAAATGCCCTCCAGCTATAAGTTATTATCATTTGCCTATGTCATGATGTACTTATACATGGGTAAACATAATGCAGGTCCGTACATAATGTAGTCGTACATAAAGTAGTCGTGAAGACTCAGCGATGACCTGTAAATAAACTCTGAATCACACATACACATGGTTAAACATATTACATGTAGTGTGAAATTCTAAAATAAACAACATACTTTTCCTTTCTTGTTTGCAATCCAGCTGTTGATTACCTGTTTATGTAGAATTCCTTTTATTTTATAAATTGATTACCTGTTTATGTAGAATTCCTTTGATTTTATAAATTGATTACCTGTTTATGTAGAATTCCATTGATTTAATCAATTGATTACCTGTTTATGTAGAATTCCAGTGATTTTATAAATTGATTACCTGTTTATGTAGAATTCCTTTATTTTATAAATTGATTACCTGTTTATGTAAAATTCCTATGATTTTATAAATTGATTACCTGTGTATGTTTTATGGCTATCAAGTGTCTTCTTGTATTGTGTGCACAGACATATGCATAATTAAATTACTTTCAGTGAATGTCTTGCCAAATATGCGTTCTAGATGATTAGGTATGCTGATTTCTTAAGGTGATAAGAGGAGCAATAAAATCTGTCCAAGGGTTGGCTGGGACCTGTCAAAATGTTGTTGGTCTATGATCTGTAATTGCTGATATTGGTTTTGTTGTTCTTCATGGGGTGTTTTCTTTGTCAAATGTAAACAAATGGCTTCAAAGCTTGGTTTAAAGAAAAATCTATAAATAAACATATTGATAGATCTTTGGTTTAATCAACTGCAGCATGCACTGTCAATATCTTGTCTGGTTGTCTTCTTTGTAGTGATACTTGATAGCCGGTGATAAAAGTGTTTATGTGGTTTTATTTATTACAAGGATTTATATTTGAATCAGGATTATGTAACAGAAAACAGACTGTGCATTTTACCTGTGTTTTATATTACCTGGTCTGGAGGTTGAGTTTGTTCACAAGGTACTGTGTTGATAGTTTTCAGTTTAATATATTTATCAATGTTGAATCTTATAGAAACTGGTGTATTCTGTATTTTGTCATAATTTAAATTGTTGAGCATGTTATTATGTTAATAAATGTTGTTATTAGAAATGTATGTTTAGCCAGATGAGTCATCATTAAACCAATGTTTTACTGTGACAGATGGTTGTGTGTGAATAATGTCGCATTATAGTGCTGGAGTGCTGTTTATATTGTACATATTTTGAATATGGCACTTACTTGATAAATATTTAATTTAAATTGAAGTTTTTTTAGACGATTTTATCTGCAAGCTATGTCTGGTGGTTAAAAAGACAGGCTTCATGTATATTTATACAATTTTAGTGCAAGAAATTTGGTGATAAGAATGAAAGTTGCTTTGGTAGACTTAAATTGCAAGCAATTTCGTTGTTGAAAATTCATGCTGTTTTGGTTGAAATGAAAACGTATATGCACATAGCTTTCTGAATGGAATATGGAATTGCAAATACTTATTGCTGGGTTAGTATTTGCAAAAATATTGAATATGGAAGTAAGAAATTTCAGACACTTAAAGTCAAATTTAAAAGTTATTCGTTTTTGGTTTTTCCATTGTTCTATTTTTAGCTGATCTTCACAAGGGTGACAATAAATCTCGTAGCATGCGGGGTATATGGTTATTTAAAATGGGAAAGTCATGTGATGTATAATTTAAAAGGATTGTGTTGTTGGTTGGTATGGTGTATTAAAAAAGCTTTGTTTTATATTGAATATGTTTCTTGGGCAGATAAGTCTTTTACCAAATCATTAGTTGTGTTGCTATATGTGTGTAACCTGTAAGGAACAAAGAAAGATGCACATTAATTGCATATATACAAAGCATAATCGAACAGTAGGCCATTCATAAACATAAATTAGATAGATTAAACCCAGTGTTGAGTCCTTATCAATGTATCCTGAGATTAAGACCACTGATCAAGCATTCCTTGTTTGCAGATAGCAAACTGAATTTTTTTCTCTTTGTCAAGTTGGAGAGCTGAATACTTGCAGGTTGAATTGCAGCTCTTGGATTTTACATAGCAGGAATGTTTGTTCTGTTACTTATAATGCTTTGTTGTATACATTTTACGAGCTTTCTGCATTAAACAAAATATGCTTCTATTTCAAAATATCTGCTATGCAGAATACATGTACCTTGTAGCCAAAAGTTCATTTTAAATGAAAGTAGTTGCCTTTTTCAGAGTCAGCCGTAATCTTACATTCAAAGTTTTTTGGATAGCAGTCTACAACCCTCTCTCTCCTAATACAATGGTATTCACAGAAAATACATGCATGCAATGACTTTCTTAAGTCAGGGTGCTTGCATTTTACGAAAAACATTTACTACATGTGTATAGGCCCTTGCTATTAATATTGTACAAGTTGAAAATGGGTGACTTGAATCAGGGAATCCTGCAATAAATATGAGCCTTGCTCTGAGAAAACGGGATTTAATGCATGTTCTTAAAGTTACGTCCCAGATAAGCCTGTGCAGTTTGAACAGGCTTATCAGGGACAACACTTTCCACTTTAATGGAATTGAAGGGAAGTCTCTTCTTAGCGGAACTCCAGTTTAGACGGAAAGTGTTGTCCCTGATTAGCCTGTGTGGACTGCATAGGCTAATTTGGGACAACACTTTCCACTTATTCATTAAGCCCAGTTTTCCTGAAATTCAGCTCGTATTATGAGTGTAAGCTGACAGAATTTCTGTAGTAATAAATCAAATTAATTCTGTGTATTTGTCTGTTTCAGGCCCTGGACGGGTTGAGCGTGCGGAAGACGAGATGGATTTTGCGCGCCCCAGTTCCACGAAGGTGCTGAAGAGCAAGCGGGCCCCGAGCTCGGCTAGTTCAGTCACCTCCACCGGGTCCCTGGGCAGGAATAGCGGCTTGGCACTCACAAAGTCTGCATCCAATACAGGTATGACGTGCATCAATGAAAAAAGCTTTAAACTTAGTAATATTAACTAAGGAAATAGCAAGTATCAGGGCTCCCCCTGGCTCAAAATTTTGATAGCCAATTTTATATCTGAATTCTTGTTATTTTGGATAATATTGTATAGGTGATTATGAAGAAAAACTTGTAGCAAAATTTCCTTATTGTAGCCAGCGGCCTGGCACTCACAAAGTCAGCATCCACCACAGGTATGAAGTGAACAGAGCTTTTTCTGGCTCATTTTTTTTTAGCCAAATCTGCCTCACTTAGGCAAAATGTGTGTGATTTTGGCTATTTTTAGTTTTTATGAAAAAAAGTTGTGGCCAAATCTTTTTTTTTTTTTTTTTTGCCAAATGGGTTAACTTGTAGCCATTGGTTTGGTTGATTTTGCGAATGGCAGGGTAAAGCCTGAGTGAATCACGGGAAAAGGCTTTATTAAGGTCTCAAAACTTAGTAATATTTTCTAAGGAACGAGCAAGTATGGGAAATTCTTGAGTAATCACCCTGTCCGTCTGTTTTTTTCATCTAAAATTTGATGTTTTTCTTTCACATTAAAAGTGTTAAGCTATTAAATGTCTTGAAAATTCATATGTGGATTAATTGCATTTGGGAGAAGTGCTGAGAAGTGAAGTGCGAAATAAGTAACTTTTCACATCATCATTCTAGAGTGATTTGTTAATTTGTAAAGCTTGGGTGGAATGAAATTTTAAGTTTCAGCTCTCACTCTCGACAATTACATATATATTTTATATTAAACTTTATACATGGATTTATGATATTGGGGATAGGAAGGGTCAAGGTCACAATTACTCAGAATAGAACAAATGTTTCCTCTCAATAACTAACTGTAAATGAGCTTCATACATTGATACTTTATATGAAGACCTCATGTCAGATTAAAAATTGGGTGGGTAGAAAATTACCAACCCTTAACAAGGCAATAACATAACCCAATTTAATAATCATAAATTTTTGTCCACCCACACCTTCAAACATGCTATCTGTTTGGGTCTATCGCCTCTTCTTTGATAATGAACTTATCTTACTTCCACTTACACACGAGGGCATTTATTATACCCCTCGAAACGAAGTAAAGGGAGAGTATTCTTGAATGATCATATCAGTTTGTCTGTCCGTAGACACACATTTTTTCAGAGGAAGTTCTCCTATTACATTCAAACTTGCATGAATTGTTCCCTATGATATTAACCCTTTGCATGCTGGGAAATTTGTCGTCTGCTAAAATATCTTCTGCTGAATTTCTAAAATGAGCATTTTCCTTGATTTTTTTCAAAGAATACTATCAGAATAGCAAACAGTTTGGATCCTGATGATCCTGTCTCATCTGGATCCAAACTGTTTGCAAAGGCCTTTAAAATTCGGTTCCAGCGCTCAAAGGGTTAAGTTGACAGTCTGTTGTACATGTGCGATTTTTGTGGTCCTTCATGGAATAGTACAACAGCTATACTGCTGTACCCCCTTTTCAACTTTTACATTGTACTGTGGTTCTCTACAAACTTTGTTCAAATAAGGCCTTTGGGGTCAAAACTGTCCTCAATTAACTCAGAGTAAAATCTTTCACAGTTTTTACTTTCTTTATATTGCTACTTGCAGTGTAAGCGGGTATCTGCCACTTCTTTTACAAGCTCTAGTTTTGTACTTAAACTGTCAAAATTGTCAAACTGCTTTCCTGTTTATTGTTTAAAAGGGACAGAAGGTAAATAATTCAAAGTGTTAAGCATTCACATAAAAACATTTTTTGCACCAGATTTCCATCTATTAAACTATTTTAATAATACCTCAACTGGATTTTATCTGATGTGGTTGTTGTGATTAATAAGTAATTGATGAAGATGATGGTGGCATTGTTTTTAATGAATATGTTATACTGTTGTTAAGTTGTTTATTTGATTTTTATGCCTCCGGTAGGGTGGCATATAGCAGTTGAACTGTTTGTCAGTCTGTCCGTCTGTCTGTCCATCCGTCTGAAAACTTTAACATTGGTCATAACTTTTGCAATATTGAAGATAGCAACTTGATATTTGGCCTGCATGTGTATCTAATGGAGCTGCCCATTTTGAGTGGTGAAAGGTCAAGGTCATCCTTCAAGGTCAAAGGTTAATTTTTTTATATATATATATATATATATAAGCGGCCCAGAAGGGGGCATTGTGTTTCTGACAAACACATTTCTTGTTTTATTTTTATTATAATTCAGTCTTAGGTCATTTTCAAGAAACTTTCAGTTATGTCTTTTTAAATAAAGTTATATTCACATAATAGATATAAATTCTTAAATATTATGTTGTGAATTAATACTTTCTTTTTCACGAATACAAACAAGTCAAATGCCATTATTTTCCGAAGGTTTAATTTCATGCCTGTTATTACTGTATCATTCACAGTCCCATATAAAAAAGGTATTCTATGTCTTCTTGGATTGATTTCTGTTGAGTGATAAGTAGATTAAACTAAGTGAAAGGACTGAACTTGTGGAGAAACGCAGTATCGCTCAAAGGATCTCACTGTTTTCCGGTTTCTGAAAGTACATGTACCAGTGATGGCATTGCTTAAATTAGAATAACATACCAAGTTTGTAAATGTATTTGTTTTCGTTCACATGATTTAACTGGATTGTTTTTTAAACAAATGTTTTGTTGTCTGTTTTGTCTGTTATGTTTGAGCCATACATTGTTTTTTGTTATGAATCTTGGTTAAGGTTTAAAGACATGGAAACAGACAATTCAATGTTTCTTATTTCTATTATAATTACAACCGCTTTCACTTTCACGTAAAATGTGTATTCTAATTAGATAATCCGATCCGTTTACTACAGTAAGTTGTTGTTTTTTTACCAGGATTTCGATGTACAAAATAATAAGTAAACCAGTATTTGAACATATTATGCAAAATAATTTATATTGGTCGACTGTGAATCCCAAGAAAATTAATACTTTTGTAGCATTAAATATTTATAAAAATTGAAAATAAATATTGTCAATGTTTAAACTATAAGTGAAGGTACTATTGAGGAAATATGACATAAATACACTAATGTTTGTTAATTGTAAAACAGCTTCCCGACTGTCATTTCGGAGGAAATCCACCGAGGCAGCAGGTATACTAAAACACCATGCCCCACTTAGCAGCATTGCACAGTAAAAACTACCCTACCATCTACTGTAGGGCCAGCTTTAGAGACTACCCAATATTGAAATTGTTGATTTTTTTTTTATCCAAAAAATAAATATGAATTGTGAATCTAAGTTTTGTTTACAGTATTGTATTTACTAGTGTTGTTGTCATATGTTATTTTTCTAGTTATTGTTTAGTTATTGTTTGCTGTGTAAATAAATGTGCTTTCCATGACATTTAAAAAATTATCAGACATTAAAATATATAAGACATCAGTTTCTATAACTGAATTTAATGTTCAAATATTAGCATTTTTGGTTGAGATTTCTTCATTACATAATCCATGTTTATAACCAGCTATTAATTTTACGCCAATGAGATAAAAAAATAGTGGTATTATTGTATGTCTTAAGATAATAATGGTAGAGGTTGAAAACGAGCTTTGCTTATGCAGTTGGTAGCTATGGCTTGTACAGCATTGAGTCCTTTGGTAAGATGACAAAGATAGAATAATTAAAGAAGTATTAAATCACTAACAAATATACTGTCTTAGTACCACAAAAAAAATAAATAAGAAATAAAAGAAGCATCTCAAATATTTGTGTGACTGGTGGTGGACTATAGGATAAATATGGTTGTGTGGAAGTGTGGGAGCCCCTGATTGTGTGCAGTGCCATATTGTCTACACTATTTGTAATGTATGAGGATAGTTTTAAATTCACCATGCCTTACTTTGGTAATTAATTTGCACCAAAAAGTCTGTATCAGTCTAAGCTGAGAAATAAGGTCCATTTATTTGTTGGAAATAAGGTCTACCTTTTCAACTGTCAGACAGAAACATAATCAGTTTGGATTCTTATTTCATAATTATGAGGTATTGGTAAAAAAAAAGCAATTACATAATGAGGTATTTGTATATGTGACATTTTTGGGGGATTAAGATCTTGCGTATAGCACTATATAATTTTCTTGTGAGTCTTGTGAATTTGTTTGTAGCACAGTTTTCTCACTTTTTGTCATTTTTGTGCGTCTGGAAGTGTTATCCAGACTGTGTAGAAAAATATGTTCCCCAACTATATTGTTGTGAATCAGGTCCCTGTTATTTGCACAGTCATTTTTTTACCCACATAGAAGCTTCTGAAGTGTTGTCCATTGTACTCAGTACAATGTATTACCACATTTCTGTTGTTGTTTTTTTATAGAAGTTATATCATACAATTTCTGCACGTTACGCAAGTGAGCCTCCCTCTGTGAAAAGGGGGTTTAATGAATGCATTTGCGTAAGGTGTCTTTCCAGGTTAGCCTGTGTAGTCTGCACAAGCTAATCAGGTACAACACTTTCCGCTTCCAAGGTATTTTTTGTTAAAAGAAAGTCTCTTCTTAGCAAAAATCTAGTTAATGCGCAAAGTGTTGTCTCTGATTAGCCTGTACAGACTGCACAGGCTAATCTGGGACGGCACTTTACGCACATGCATTACGTCCCCTTTTCACAGAGGGCATCTCAAAAGCTTTTGCCAGCACGTAAGCTTCAATGCTTTATGCTGAATATTAAATCACCTTCGCATTCAAGAATCATTTTGAATGTTTCAATCATGTTTAAATGTACTGGTATGTAGTCAGTTGATTTTTTTTTTTTTTTTTTTCCAATTTAAAATGGCACAATTCAGTTTTATTAAGAACAATTATTCAATAATCATACTGTTAATGCCGTTCCTGTCTGTTTTATATAATCATGTCTATTGCATCTTTTTCAATGAGGCATGCCCACATTCTGTTGTTTTCCACTGCTTGAGTAGGGTATGGACAGTGACTAAAATTAACATATATATAATTCTATACTATTGTTTTAGGGTCCACTGCGGGAGCTGTGGATGAGGATTTCTTCGTCAGATCCTTTGAGGATGTAAATAAAGTGCAGGTATGTTATGTAGACATACAATGTATACACTTGTATCCCAGCGTATACATGTATCAGCGTTCCTGACGGTCTATATACATCTATGCTGTATGCCTCAGTACATACATGTACACAATTTCCAAGCAAAAAAAGTGCATTTTCATAATTATGCAGCTGATCAAATAAATTACAAAAACCTATTCTTAAAAAACCCTAACTTATTAGCATAAACCAACATCTACAGGGGTGTGATATTTCCTCTTTTCAGCTGATTTCCTCCCTTTCAATGTCAAACTAATTTTACAAATAGTTATACAATTTGCTGGATCTATATAGAAATGAAGAGTTTAGTTGGACCCTTTATTTGGGGGGGGGGGGGNCCTGTAAGGGGGGGGGGGGGCATTTTCCTCCCCTGAGATAATTATTAAATCACAACCCGGATCTACGTTATATGAGATTTCTCATAGCTGGACTCACACACTAAAGTGTGACATTGACATTGTCTAAGCTGGTGCTCATCAGAGGCGAAATCCATTTGCAGACTGTCTTCGCACTCCATAAACCGTTCAATGTTTCAGATTTACTCAGCGCGAGACATGACAGAGCAGCTGAACAAATGCAGGGACCAGCTTGCAGACACCAATATCGCGTGGGAGAAACGGGTTGAAGCTGTAAGTCTGATGTGTCAGCTGGTGTGCTCAGATAAACATGTAGAAATAAATCATTAGAAAATAAGTTGAATCCGAGCATTGAAATTTGTTGATCCTTGGTTTTCAATTCTATTGAAACAGATTTATATGTATTAAAAAAAAGTACAAAATATAACACAATCAATAAACAAGCATTTGTTAATTGATTACTTAGATTCTGAATAAGGTGCTATACAAGAAACGCATGAAACACAACCTACAAGAACAACACAGTCATGTTGTATTCCTTACCGATACTATCCCTTTTTCCAAGTATAGACAATCCCAGAAATCGATACCTCCCGGATTACCCGCCCCTGAATACTCTCGCGCGCCTCCAAAACGGTACTGAAGAAATAAACATGGACCTATATATGTTTGTATAGGTCCCTACGCAAAACAAGGAAGCGAAACGGTTTTATCGAATATATTTGAGGATTTAAAGAGTTTCTGTTATCGATCTGACAACCACATAATAGTTCGTGTTTTTTTTTTAAATATAAATTACGTAATTAGTAGAAATAAGGTTCATCTGCATTCGTTTAAGAGTAATAAAACACAGCATGGACATGGACCTATTTGTGTCGTATAA
>VMBQ01003701.1:49259-67276 GCA_007657795.1 Dreissena rostriformis
AAAAAAAAAAAAAATTTTTTTTTTTTTTTTTTTTTTTGGGGGGGGGGGGGGGGGGGAGAGGGGGTACGTCCGATTCCGCGGACGTCTTTTATAAGCGGCCCGAAATATCCGCGGCTCGCGAAATCACTCCGCATAGTACACTGGTAGATTCTGCCTAAGCAATTTGAAACGAGCGATGTCATTGGCTGTTGTTTTCCAATCTACCAATTAAAATCGTTCTTTTTAAATGCGTTCGGTATTTCTTTTCTGATTTGTTTGCAAATGGCGCAGTTGCAAAGCGAAAATTAAGTTTATCCAAATGACAATTATCAATCGAATAAGCGACTGTCATCATATAGTTAGATAGGATAAATGAAATGTGTCTGTAAACGATAAAGACTGCGTTTTAGATACAAGCAACACATATTTTGTTTACAAATGTGCACAGTGAATTTGTGTCACGGAAACCAGTGTTTGCAAATTGGAGTTCACTCTACTTGCGAAGTAAAACAATTTAGAAGAGTATCGTTTGAAAATGGAAATAGACAAACATGATTTGATTTATATGTTAGTGGATCTGTGTGTAATCAGATTCATATGCATATTCTGCTTTATTATGTTTGTCACACTGTTCAGTTAACTGAAATAGCATTGAACTGAAGATGTGAAATGCAAGATATTGAAAGGTAAACACATTAAAATATATTAATTTAACTCAGTTTAATACATCATTAACTCAACAAGAACACTATGTTTATTAATGTTTTCCCCATTTGATATTTAAATAAGTCCATTTACTGTGAATACATTGAAAAACTGCTGTTTTTGATCACAGTAAATATTGTTTACTTTGCATCATCAGTATGTGAAATGTGAAGTTAAACAGGTTTTCATAAAGAAGTAGTGTAATGAAGTTCAAGAAATTGTTTATTTTAATGTTTGTTTTATTTTAATGTCTGTTTTAAGGTTTGTCATTGCTTTATGCGCGCGATTTGCGTAGTCAAAATCAGTCGACAGAATTTTCCTCCCCTCTGACTTCGCCTCAATCACACCCCTGCAAATGTCCCAAAGCTTGTTTTTAGAAATTTTTAACTACTGGTTGGATCTTGCTCAAAGTTTCACAGTTGAAGAACTTTAATGTGTAGTTGAAGAAAGAATTTTTGTACTTTGACACTTTTTTGGCAAAATTATGGCCCTTCGCCTTTTTTCCAAGATAAAATCTCACTTTCTGGAAGCTTGTGTTTCAATTTATTTTTAATGACTAGTCGAATCTCGCTCAAATTTTCACAGTTAATTGACAGTAAGGTGTCGATGTTTATAATGATTTTTTATGCCCCCGGTAGGGTGGCATATAGCAGTTGCAGAGTTGTCAATTTTCAGGATTATTCCTGAATCCAGGATTTAAGCCCTCAAGGAAAACTTTTGATATTGATCTAAATCAGAGGATTGTTCTGGTTATTTTAAGCATTCTTGTTGGCTGAAATATCACCCTTTTCAGTTTTTCCACAATTTAAAAAAAAATTGTCCCAAAATTGTGCGTGTTCAACTCTTCTTTAAATGATGTACATCCCTTCTTTACTTCACAGGCGAGTGGGCTCCAAGAGCAGCCATCAGAGGTTCCGGTCAGCGCACAGCGATACAGGAGGAGGTAAGTCTTTTAGTTGTACGATTCTCACATGGCCTAAATTATTTGGTTTTCATTGAATTTCGTACATTTTGATGAACGTATACTTTGTATTGTTCTTTTTCCTATTTAAGGGAACATAGAAGTTCATGTAAATTATTTATATGATGAAACATTATTTTAACATAATGTCTGTCAGAATCTGGTCTGCATACGATGGAACATTATTTTAACATAATGTTTGTCAGAGTCTGGTCTGCATATAATGGAACATTATTTTAACATAATGTTTGTCAGAATCTGGTCTGCAATGTTTTTTCATTGTGAACATATATTGTTATAATTTCAAATTATTTCATTAAAAGTATAGTATTTGTTAGGAATGCTGGTTATATTATTAATGACAGATATGAAAATGTTTCATTAAGTCCACCTGTAATGGTGATAACATTACAGGCCTTACATAAATATTGCCACTGTGCTGTAATGCGTGGTATATTTCATTAAAGTGATATTAGACGCATCTAACAGTATATAGGTGTCTATCGCAACCGTCGTTTATATTTGGTGTTTTCAATTCATATACACTTTTATTTGTTAATGCAGCATCAATATACTTAAACAATATCCCGGAAAGAGAAAAATAATGCATTTGAATATCAACAGCACTTTCGTTTTTGACATATCTTTGGTAAGTTTAAAATCTGGGACTCGCCACAAAAACATATGGCAATTATGAAATTATGAATACATTTACCTCCGTGTCTCTGTCAACCACATCTTCGGTCATGCTTCTTCAAGGAAATATGTTATAAATGAGGTGTCAGTAAAGTGACTTTATGAGAAAGACTCAAATCGTATCGCTTTTGTAAATACGCGGCAGTTCCGCTCGGCTAGTTAAGCTTACAGGACTGGGTTAGTCATGTAAAATATCGAATATAATATATATTTTTTATAAACAACTGGTAGCAAGATGAGTTGCAGATAATTGGTCAGTTACCACATTTTAACTACCTCTTTTGACCTGTTAATTCTTTTCAGCTCAATTCAACAGTGAACAATGCGTCTAATATCTCTTTAAGTAATTTTTCATTAAAGCCATACTCCCAATTATGCATATACTTTTTTGAATTATTATAATCTAGACTTCCATTTATAACCAAGAAATTGTTCTAGATCATGCTGGACTGCAAAGACAGCTGTCTAAAAGCTGGTCAAAAGGTGCCACACTGTTACAAAGATATTTTAAATCTTAATATTATATGTGTTCACACTTCATAAATTTTACAATATCCTGTTTCCAATGGGATATATCTTAGATGCACGCTCTTTTGAAATCATCTGTCAAGTATTTGCCCACAATCTCTAGTTAATTGCAAATATTTGTGTCAATATACAAGTGTTGGTCCAAAATTGTTTGTTCTATTTTTAACTGTCAATTTGCATGCACTTGGTAAAAATATGTTTGTAGTAGTGATATATATTTCACAAATGACACTGGCAACATAGTTGCTGTACATTTTAACACCAAAGAAATTATGTTTTAAAGTGCAATTATTTGAGCAATTTTTCCAATGTGTTAGTTAGTGACTCTAGCCTTTTTCCATAGCTGTAAAACCAAGCTGTGTGATCCATTTAAGCCTCGGTCTGGTAGAAATATGGTTTAATGCACGTGTGTAAAGTGTCGTCCCACATTAGCATGTACAGTCTGCACAGGCTAATCAGGGATGACACCTTCCACATATTTGTTTTTTTTCGTTAAAAGGAAGTCTCCTCTTAGCGAAAAATCCAGTTAAGGCAAAAGTGTCGTCCCTGATTAGCCCAAGCGGACTGCACAGGCTTATCTGGGACAACACTTCACGCGCATGCATTAAGCCCCATTTTCACAGAGCGAGGCTCATTTGTATGTCCCATAAAACAAAAAGACCAGATTGTTGGTATCTGGACCGTTGCATGTGTACATGATCGTATGTCAGTGAGTCATTTTGAAGATGAACAGGAAACTCCTTAATGTATCATTTATATAATATAGTTATAGTAAATCGCCAGGCATATTTTCTTTTTTTAACAAATTTGCTTTTAATGCTGAAATATTATCAGCTTGGATGAAATTAAAGTTTGTCTGCAATTACATGTCAAACATGGTGGGAATGTTACAAGTTTTAAAATTGTTTTATATATCTTCCTTTTGTCTGATATTTTTTCTACTGCAATCTGAGAATATATTGCTATAAAGGGAAGGACATTATGTAGATGCATTGAATTTGGTTTTCACACAGCACACCTGAAATCATGTCTCAAAATGAAACACTGACATCTCTGTTAAAGAAACAGAACTGTGTTTATCTGTTTTACAATGATTCATGTTGTGATAGTCTCCCCTGCCTCCTAACACACTCCCTCCTCCCTGTGTCCGATTCAGTTCAACATATGTATGTAAAGTAATGTTTCCAATTTTATTGTTATTTTTTTCTGCAAACATAATTTTATGATAAAAGAGCTCAATACAAACGTGTTAAAATTATAACATTTATATTTCTTTTCTGAGCTGAAAAGTGTGTGTAATTTTAACTCTTCAAACTGCTTGGCAAAGTTTGTTTAAATTTTTAAGCTGAATGTATTGAGAATCGTTAAAGAACAAATTTTGTAGGCCCTTTGTCTTTTTGTCCACTGTAGAATTTATAGTGCATTTACCTGTGTCCAAACATGTGTTGTGGGGGCATCAGTGTCTGTGACTAATTTTAAGTTATAATTAAGCAATACCTCAAGTTTTTCAGTATATGCTGATTATTTTGTATACAATTTTGTGTTAAAACGACATGTGGAATGGAACGCAAGCCTTTATGTATGTGATTTAACACAAGTGCATCTTGGATGATAGGACTTGGTACATAGCAGAGTTGTAAGACGAGTTAAAACTTTATTGTTTTGCTTGAATTTAGACCTCGATAATGAGGACATTGATGGCAACATTGAAGCAGGTAAGTTGCCATCGTTTCATCATGTGACTGGTCACATGACCTGGTTGCATGGCAACCATCACAACCATGTGCCTTGACGACATCATCACTAAACACATTCTGTTTGCCATTTTCAACTTGTTCAGAATGCGGTGCTGTGTTATTTGTTTGTTTCATGGGAACAGTTACATTCTTTTAACTTTTTCCCATATTTATTTTATCATCTGAACTGATGAGAGAATGTCTTGTAAAGTAATAATCCGAGGGACATTCTCTCATCAAATTTAAGCCATTGAACATGTTTTGTGTTCATCATCTCATTTCTCTTACGTCATCAACACAAATCATTATTCTGTAATCAGATATCGTTTTATATATTTACTAAATTTAGTTTGTTATCATCTTGGTATTATTGCTATCAATATATTTGCATAACTGTCTAGTAATCATTTCTGATATTGTACACTCCCACCCCACCCTTACTGATATGTAGATTGCACTGTAGTGGTACTAATGTGAATAACACCCTAGTTAACAGGTGTTATTTATTTAATCATAACAAGTTACTATCAGGCAAGGCAGTTACTTACTAACTCGCATCTGAGCTCGACCCTGCGTTCGTTTATATGGGCATGAACAAGCGTTTGGCATGAAAATAAGTGTTTAAAAAAAGTCGCAAAAACGGCATTCTGAAAACTTGAACTTTGTCATCATTGCAGATTTAGAAACATTTAATGATCATTCAATGGGTACCCAGAGCAACGGAATGCTGCGCTCAAATAGCGCCATTGATATTGCTCAAGGTGCGAGCAACGGCAACGCTAGAAGGCGGTCATCGTCGACTCTCCTAGCGTCGCGGCTCGCTAACGGATCCACTCAGTCATTACGTAAGCTATACAATGTCCCTTGAAAACAAAGCCTTTTTACTTCATTGATGAACAAATTGCAGCGCAATTTGTGACCAATTTTCAATCCTTTAATGCTTACCTTTTATCAACTCTTAAGCGAAAAATGTGTGGGCCACTGTAACTTTGGATGCTTTTCTAATACCTTTAGTGGAATGTTGAAGACCAGAAGATACCAACTGCATTTAAGATTAATTTTAATGGTTATTGGTTCCTCCTGTTTTTCAGCCCTAGTTTTTTTATGTGGCCCTTGTATGAAGGTTTTTGTAGGAAATGTAAGTTCTGCCACCTGCCATTTTTCCTAATTTGTTAACATTACTTACCAAAACAATGTTCAGCCTACATGATTTTTAGGCATTTTAACCACAAAACTTAACCAGTTTATAAACTCAAGGTGCTGGGTTTTGTATCTTCAGTTAGTTAAAATTCATTTATATTTCTTTACTAACCATGATTCATTGTAAACTAATTTCAATTAACATATTATGGTAATGCAAAAAATACTGTAACAAATCATTCAAGATGTTCAAATTTAAATACAAGTTCTTGAAGGATTATAATTGTTGCAACTTCTTGCTAAGTCTAAAGCATTTTCATTGAAAGTATAAAATGTACTGCTCTTTTTTTGCACTTAATAGTAAACTAAAACTATGCAATGATTTGCGTGAACGATGATCGAGGACGAATGTGTAGCTATAATGTGATTGATAGAGATTTTATAGAGCATATGTAGGACTTGAGGCAAAAATGTCAGAATCTTTGATTCAAACTGATAAATGAAGCCATAAACTATGCAAACTAAGCTGTTTGTATGCATACTAACAACTTCATAATTAAAAGAAAACACCGATTCGGTTTATCTATTTTGAATAATTTACTGACAGACCTGTTTTACCTGAATAAATTAAATAAGCTTTAAGGTGAAATAACTAGCATAATGTCCAGCAAATACATTCTAAATAATTTGTAACTAATTTGTTGAGGAGCTCATGTGTAACAAGAATGTTAACAACCGCAATAACAAATTCATTTTTATGCCTCCGGTAGGGTTGCATATAGCAGTTGAACTGTCCGTCTGTCTGTCTGTCTGCTGTCCGAAAACTTTAACATTGGTCATAACTTTTGTAATATTGAAGATAGAAACTTGATATTTGGCAGTCATGTGTATCTCGTGGAGCTTCACATTTTGAGTGGTGAAAGGTCAAGGTCATACTTCAAGGTCAAAGGTAAAAAAAAAATCAAAGCTGCGCAGTAGGGGGCATTGTGTTTCTGACAAACACATCTCTTGTTGTCTTATGTAAGAAATAGAAATTTAAATTTAATACAACACCTGTTAGGCACATATGAAATTTAAGAATAAAACTTGTTAACTTTGTAGTATTGAATAATTAATAGAATTTGCTCATTCAGACTGATTTCCTTTGACATTGAGGCAATTATGACCATTCTTTGAAATGTGTATTCAATTGTAGATTGTTTTCATTTCTTACACACCATGTTTTAACTGAAAACTATCTATTTATTTTAAAATCAAAGTAGCAGATTTATGTCTACTGAAGCAACCATTTAAATGAAATCTGAACCCACATTTTCAGCAAAAAAAGACATTAAACCTGTCATGAAGCATTCCAAAAAATTAAGTAACCTTACAAATTGCAAAAAAAATGTAGTCCAAGATATGTACAATTCTCTTTGGACGGAGAGGTTAAATACCTAAATTGTATAGAAGCAAAACAAATTGAATCTAAATTTGGTTAGTGGTCGGTTATCATAAGGGCACAACCCGGATACATAATCCTTATGTAAACTTTTATATTTGTGAATAACAAACTTAATGTTTTTTTAAAGAAATAATATGGTATCATGCAACCTGGTCACTAGAGCATTTTCATTTGTCCAGTAGTTGTTTATATGATTGTATATGACTATTAAAATAACAACCATAGGTGGTTCTGTTGGTGACGAAAGCTTTATAACTTCTGTTTTTGTTGGCATGCTGCGCTAAAGGTTACCTGTCATTCATGTGATGGTGGTCAAATTTATATATGGGTAATTGAGAGGTCTGTCTTTTGTATGAATATTAATGGCCATGTTTACATGCTGTGGAGGTGTTCACTTAATTTTCACTTAAATGTACTGGTTACAAAAAATAGTGTTCAGCACATTTTGGTAAAATACTCACAGCATTAAAAAGCTCATAATAAATGTTTCATATTTTATTATCCCTCCAAAGGCGGAGGGATATTGTTTTGGCGTTGTCCGTCCGTCCATCCTTCCGTCCGTCCTTCCGTCCGTCCGGCACTTTTGTGTCCGGAGCAATATCTTGGAAGTGCTTTGGCGGATTTCATTGAAACTTTGTATGAGTATATATATGGATGAGACGATGATGCATGCCAAATGACATTGTACACCATCCGTTAATAACGGAGTTATGGCCCTTTGTATCTTGAAAAATGCTTACATCTGTGACAAAGCTCTAGTTTGGTGGGGGATATCAATTCAACAAATTTGCTTGTTATACATGTATTAGCAATTTTATTTAGAACTTTTGAACATTGATTAAAATGTAAAAAAGATTAAAGCACAATCAGTTGTGATACGTTTTGCTTAGCTTTAGAAAGGGTTGACATTTTTTTGTAATTGCAGTTTATTGTGTGGCCCCAATTTAATCTCAATGGAAAATGAATTGTTTCTGTATTATGTTATCCTCTTGTTTACTTTTAAAATGCCAGGCATAAGATATGGGATATAAATGTACACTTTTAAACAAAATCCTGATATCAGCTTTTCCTGTTTTCTTTTAATCATGCCTGTTACTTTATAGAAGTAGACAGGAACATTTAAATGGAGGGCAGGGATTAATTTTTGGGCGAAATCAATTAAAATCTTGGGGTCTTAATCCTACCCATTTAAGATCTGTTGATAACAGAAAGTTAAAGCTCCATCAATTTGAAATTGTTCTAACACCTTCATGTTTGGTTGTTTTGATTCATGTGTTACAACGCGGTATTGCTGTATTGCCAAAAACAGGTTAATGACCAACGGTTGACCACAGTTTTATATTAATTTAATGAATAATTGACAGCCCATACACAATTTATAGCAATACCTGTGATTTTTATCGCCCCAGTTTTCAGATCGCATTAGGTAGGCAGAGACTTTTTCTATACATGGTCTGAATGGGTGGTGTTTAATACTGCCTACTGTAATCTGCGTACGGATTTCAAAAATGTGACACATCTGAGATGGGAATCTGTGCAGTATTATTTGGAATTGAAGGATTTCCAGACGTATGTCAAATTGTGAGATATGCTGATGATAGTCATTGATGAAAACACAACAACATTGGGATTAAATGAGTGAAATGGTTGAAATTGGTACTGGAACAACTGTTTAATAATGAATGCAGTATTAAATTAAAAATTTTAATTTAAAAAGTTGTGTGTTATGTTTGATACTGTCTGACAGTGTGAGATGGGCAGGTGGGTCTTTAACTGGTTCGGCAGTTGGAGGAGCATATGTTTCTGAAGTCTAGTTCGCAAAATAGATAATTTATTCCTGACATGTGTTTATAATTATATATTTGCTAATATAATTATAAGAAAATTTATATTATGTTTAGATGTAGATTTAATAATATGAGCCTTTCTCATCCCTTGTTTGAAATCTGAATTCTGGCTTAGATAAAATGATGCAGAAGCATACACTCCTAGTTGTCCTTACACAGAGTAAATTTGGTTCATTTCGTTCCAGCTGACGTTAGCAGCATTAGAAATTTAAATAATTAATCAAGTTGGGCGGGTCTGCAAACTATTTTGGAAAACAGAAACTTCCAAGCATGCATATTTGTTTTGAGACCGTTGGATAAGAACTAGCTTAACCTATTGGAGCATTTATAGTGAAGTTGGATAAGTATTGTTCGCACTTAAGTAGAAATTTATTTCAGGTGTTGAAGGGCTTCAGTTGTGTATTAAAATGTTTTCTTCAAGCTAATGTAAAAAAAAAAAAAAAATGCAGCTCCTCTTGAGTGCTGTTCTTACTAAATGGTGAGCAAAAAATGCGTATCATTCTTTAATCTCCTTGTAGAGAGTTTTGGTTGTAAAATAGTTCTGATGTTTGATTTGAGTGCAGGGTAGAGGAATTTAAGTGTAAGTTTAAATGAGTAATCTGTGTCATTTATAGGGAATGAATAGGCTGGTGTTTCAATGTAATCTAGAGGAATTTAATAAATAAAAGGAGTTATTACTTAATAGTGGCGGATGTTTGATTGTACAATGTACTATGTTCCTGTAACTAAAATTGTTCTTCAGTTTGCACTGATAATTTGTTGTTTTACACAATTTCACACTGTCAGGTGTTCATGGTTTTTGGTATCTGGTTGTTTTACACAATTTCACACTGTCAAGTGTTCATGGTTTTTGGTATCTGGTTTAAGGACACTATTTGGGCTCATTATCACTGAGTTTTTTCTACAGGTGCTACTTGTGATTATAATAAAAACGTGATTTTGTTGATATGCTTCCTTGGTTGAATACAATGAATAGTGGACTCAGGTTATCTAAATGTTTTTAATGTAACTTTTTCAAAAGAGTTCAGCTTTTTATATTAAAAGTGCCGTACAGGATTAAATGATCCATAGTTTATTTCGCGGAGGTCTTGGCCTTATAAAAATACTTTGATCTTAATTGAAGTTGATAATTGCCATGGACAATTTCCGATATAAAAGTAAAGTGTTTGAAGTGTTGACTTTGACCCTGTAGGGGATATCACTTATTATGTAAATCGACAAAGCAGCCTCCAAAAATAGACATTCTCCCTGATTATGTCTTTGACACTTTGAAATTCGAGACCTGCCTAGCTCATTTTGTTAAGTTTGTTTAAAATACTGTCGATAACTATTTGATGTAATATCAAGAAATAGGTCCCCACGCTATAAAACTGATAGCATGTAAACACAATTATTTGTTTTTCTAATTTGTGGAATTTAATATATTTCAATATGCATTAAATTTCATCTAATTTAAGTGAATGAATAATTATGGTCCCAATTTATGTAATATAAGCTTTAAAATATGTAATGATAACGTGATTTTGAAGTTCTTTTTTTAATTGCTGCTTAATAATTCTGATTAGTATGCTTAACACAGAACACCATTTGGCAAGACCAATGCATTAAATTTGAAATTGTATACTATGATGTATAGGAAAATGAAACTTAATGGCTAGATAACCTATCATGTTAGTATCAGGTGTTACTATAATATAAGGGTGTAACCTAAATGATTGAAATCTTTATTTGATGTAATTGATAATATAATTGTAGGTGAAATAAAATACTGATTAGTTTGATAGCTTTACAACAATCATATGACCTGACATAAACATTCAAAAAGTTTCCTTACAAATTGTTACATGACCACTTTCTTATGTGTGCATTGAAAAAAGGTCACGCTTTTGTTGGCTTACTTTTAAATTGTTTTTAATGCACAAATGGCTGCTGATGCATGTGGATTCAATGAGCCTTGAAACTTACTAGATGGGACATTTACATTAATTTTATTTAGAAAATATTTTTTTAACGTTTTGTTTAACCAGCGGTGTGACAGCTTGTGGAATAATGTCATGAAGTGTAGCTTAATAAAAATTATGTGCGCCAAGTTATTTTATTTTATATGAGTTATTTTGATTTTAAAAATTAAACTTTAGAAAATTCATTTGAATCTGATCTTCACTATATAATTGAACAATTAAATATTAAGCATGTTTTATTTTACTGAAATACATCTATATCTTATATTTTATTCTTATTAAACAAATGTATTTCTTTGGCGTTAAATACTGTTTACAGTTTGTTTCAATATAAAAAAAAAAGTCATTTGTAGAGCCTTTGCATGCTATCATTAAGTTGTTTAGGTGATTAATTAACTAACTGTCACGAGAAAACTTAAATGCTCAAGTTATCAAGTTGATTAAGTCATTAGGTTCGAATGTGTGTCTTATTGGAGTTAAAGGAAAGTTATGTAATATTTTCCATCTGATTGGAGTTAAAGGAAAGTAATGTTGTGTCTGCTGTCTGATTGGATTAAAAGGACTTAAAAACTGTAATGTTCAACTTTAAATAATAATAAACAAGTCATTAGGTTTGATTTTCTGTCTGATTGGAGTTAAGGGAAAGTAATGTTGTATTTGCTGTCTGTTGGAGTTAAAGACTGTGATGTCTGTCTGATTGGAATTAAAGGAAAGTGATGTAATATTTTCAGAAATCTTAATCTTTGTCCAGGATGATGGTCTTTATCACAAAGTTATAAGGTCATTGTTGGTGCATTCTCTGTTGTTTCTTTGGAGGATTATAGGGTAATAGGCCTTCTTTGTAGCAAGTGATTACCGGTGATAGATGACACAGCTGTATCTGGAAAGGTGGACATTGTCCATGTTTTGAATGATTTCTTTATATTTCAAGTATGTGGCACATACTGAGATTGTTTATGAAAAAGATTGTTTGTTTATGGCAGAGTTAAAACTGTGGCATTTGTATTTGGGCTGACTTCACATTCTTGTGTGAATTCAAGGTGTCCTTTATTGTCCGTTTACTTGATGACAGTTCTGACATAAGTAATCAATTGAATTCTGAATGCAACAGGCTATTTGTTATATAGTGAAATGCTGTAACAAGTTAACTTCATTACTGAATGATGTCAATGGAAACTGGAAAGGTTATAAGACACCAAGAAACCTGAAAGTGCATTTTCAGAAGTGATCATTCATAATGTCAGTGGTTAAACAGTGGAAAACCGTGACAGATTTGCATGGTGAATTGGAACCAGAAATATCATCAGAAATGAACAGTCTGGGAGATGGCCATGACCAAGAAGAGCCCATCATTACTCAGGAGACTTTAATAGAGATGGTTAAAAAGGCAGGCTTTAATAGGCTGGATGGCAAAGGGGCAAGAAAGATAAAGGACCTTATAACAATGTTTGAAAGAAAAATAGTGGAAACTGATTTTAAACCTAGTTCAGAATGTCACGATTTAGAATCTAGCAGATGCGATAGGCAATCAGTCACTGAAATGAATCTCTTCAAAGAAGCTGACGTGAAGGTATTTAGAAAGGTAGATATCGCTGATGAGGAGTGCGATGAAGGTCTTGGAGACCTGGATGATGTGTTTGATGACTTTGATGAACTGTATGAAGCCACTGTTGGACATGCTGATGGTTCTAGAGCCGAGAGCGAAAGTGTGGGTGGCAACGAGACTATTAGTTTAAAGGAAAGTTGTCCACAGTGTACATGTAGATTGGTCAGCGATGAGTTAGCAGAATGTAAACATGTGAGACGAATGTCCAGTGGATTCTATGAAAGAACATTGTCAGACTGTGATGGCAGTGTAAGTGAGCCAAAGGGCTTTCATAATCATCATGACTCCTTGTCTATATGGCCTCCAGACTCACAGAAAGTTCATATGGGAAATGGGGAAAGTAAAAAATCTCTTGACAGTAGGACGCTTCTGGAGAAATTCATAAACTTTGGGTCGGTGGAGAATCTAGTTCCGTATAGTCGACCTTGGAGAACGGATAATTCAACCACAGATGACGATGCATATTTGAATGTTAACGTTTTAAATCAAAGAGGTGGTAATGATAACTATAATGCTAAAAATAATGTTGTAAGTGTAGCTGCTGATGTATACAACATCGACAAAGAAACTGAAAATATTGATTTTAAAACAACTCTCAGAACAAAATGTGTGACTGGTTCAAGACCCAGAACAAAGTCTGTAACCTTTGCACTATTTCCAAGCGTGGTAGAGGTACCGAGTGTTTCTGAATTACAAAGATTGTATGATACTGGCACAGGATCGCAACAACATACAGATGATGGTAGGAATTATAGAATAATGTAACAATAACAAAGTTATTAAACAATCATCAATACTAAATAAATAAATATTTAATAAAATAACATATGCCCAAGAGATAATCTATTCCTAAGAGTTGTGTTTCAATGTTCTATAAAGTTAATTGTTACCTTTGACACTATATGAAAATTTGATTAAAATGTCAACAGGTGTTGCAAAACAAAACAAAAATGTCTTATACATGTGCATTATGTACAACCACAAAGAGGTTTACTTAAGTGGTAATAATGAAACATGGCAAAAAATGAGATGGTATCTTGATCGTAGGTTCACAGACCATGAAGACATTTCATGTAGATGGTAATAAAGTGTAATAATGTCATTATGTACATCTAATGGCCACTATAACCTGTACAAAGTTATTAATTGTCACATTTACATAAGAGGTACACATATAAGTTGTTTCATTTACATAATACAGTATATTTACCGAATCTTGATGATTTCGCATAAAAATGGTTCTTTGAGCGCACCTGCTATACTTTTTAGAGAAAAACAATTTGCAGCAATATTAAGTATAATTTTAAAAAGTGTTTTTTTTTTAAGTTTGTTGCAATACACAAACTTGTGTAGTCTCACGTGTAAATAGATTGCACATTATTTATTTATAATCCATTTTTCATACAGCTGAATGTTGAATCAATGTATTGTGAACAAAACTTAGCCCACGTTTTCATGCAGAGAGCTAATTTCAATAAAATCTGAATAAAGTGGCACATATAAAGGTATGCTTTAAATCAACTGGCTCAATTAAATTTGAATAGGTGTTGTTATTATTACAGCTAACAGCTGGTATAAAACATAAAAACATTGTTCTGATCACTGATCAGAGAGTTTGCACAATTTCTGCCATTAACATGATCAGGTTGTGGAGTAAAGAGGCTATTTTACAGTGTATTCTTTATAGTTTTACCTTCAGTTAGAGCCACCTGGTGTTCACCAACTTGTTAAATGACATCAAAGTGTTTGTCTGTATGGCTCTGGCAATTGCAAATAAATTGTCAGAAGTCTTGATGGTTCAATAACATTGCCTACTTGACAGTTAATATTGAGTTTTATCGGGTCATGGTTAAATATAATTCTTTTTAAAGGAAAATACAAATCCAGCACTTTGTTTTGTTTATTAAGTTATGGGACAATAGTTTGGATCATAATTTTTATCACCTAAAGATATAATTCACATATCATATGAATATAATATATCAAACCTGTTGGTGTGTTGGTATAAATACGGTGGCACCATTTCAATGCACAAGATGAACTTCAGCACTGGCTGAAAGTTCACAATATTTAATATTAACTTTTTTTTTCTGAGTTGTAATAGTGCGTTCATTGTATAATTTACTAGTATGTCCTAAGAGTAATATTGTCCATATGTATTATAATGTTTTGACGAAAGCAATATGCACTCATTCAGTGTAAAGGACCAAATAAAAATGAAATAAAAAAAACATTTATGAAAGTGTACTACAATATTAACAAAATCAAACGAATCAAACAGTGCAATACATATCAGGCTTGATGTTTTGGCTTACCATTCCATCACTTACATGTTGTAATGCAGGTAGTTTGAATGAATATCTAGCGCACATTTGTATATGAGTTCCAATTTGAACCAGAGCTTTTATCCTGTATTTTGCTTTTAGAAGTGACCCTTTATAAAAAAAAAATCTTATATCTTGCTTCAGTAAAATGTTTGCTATGGCAGTTCATTTATACAGTTTATATTTTATTCTTCTTTTAAACTATATATAATATGCGTGCAAGTTGACATTTTTCTTTCACTTGCAACATTGTTTTCATTTTAAATCGTCATTGTTTTAATTATGAATTTCAAACTGATGTTGTGTTGCTTTTTACTTAAATTATTATACATTCTTATTTTGTCACACACCTTAATAATGATTAATATCAGAATTCATCTATTATATTGCTGCATGCGTAATATAAATTGTAAATTCCAATATACTTGTATGTAACACAACCATATTTGCACCTAAAAACTCCTGTTTTTACAGCGAGACAGAAATCGCGATATGACCATGTCGTATCATCATATTCACAAAGTCGTGTTTCACCTCATGTTGACAACAGCACTCGAACTAGAACCAACCTAAGAACGTCCCAATCTCAGCGTGAGTATTCTCCCTTGAGTGCTACTGACATTGCATGGATTACTTCCCTTGCCATGGTTTTATAATCTCCCTTGCCTGTGATGGTAGGTAAAGTATGGAGGGAACGCATGGAACACCCTTTGAGTGGTTTGGAAACGGCAATCTTGACTTTAGTATAGGAGACTGACCTATTAAATGCTTGGTTAAAGATAACACCAGAAAATATCCAATGAAATAATGGCATTCATTGTACAAACTTAAATGCACACCAAGGTTTAATGCGTGTTTTCATGCAATGCACTGCTCATCAGCATTAAAGGCGTGGTCCAAAATAAATTGACCGTCAACAAAAGTAAAGTATTAACTGACATTATTGTTGAGTTCAATTAAAAGTTTGTAATACAAATATTTGAATTTACTGGCTAATGAAGGGTATATAAATAATTGATGCTAAAACTTAATTAAAGAAGGTTCATTACCATGTTTAAAATTTTATTTTTTACCAATGCATAGTAATGTTGTAATAATGAACTTAACCGACCATACAAAGTTACACATCATACAGCCACATTATTTTCTAAAAATTGCATGCTTTTAGCAAACAAAAGTGAGATGCTTCCAAAATGCTTTTATTGGTTACACCCAGAATGGTATTAGTATTGGTGTGGTTGCTTTATGATTTTGCTTAAACTTTGGGCCGTTCTGTTTTCAGTAAGGTAAGCTGACGGTGGCTTCATTCTTTACATCATACCACATTATTTTACTTCCAGATTCCGTTGACCCTGAACATTGAAAATAAAAGATAGAAAATATAGAATTGACTAATATTTTACTAGTACTAACTTTGGGTACTAACCAAAACTACTAATAGTAAAATAGCACCAGCTATGATGTTGTTTCTCCCTTTCTTTACTTCTGAGGTGATGCAATTACTTTCTGATGGTTTTTTCTTTAAAACCATGTATGGTTACTTTGTTAATATGAGCTGGTGAATGCAAACATTTTCAGTGTCTTATTTCTAGTTTCTTGTAATGAACATTTCTATTTTAAATATTATAATTTGTATGTAGTCTCATTTTGTTAAAAGGAAGTAATCATGTATACTTGTGAATATAATTTTTATTATACGGCATCTTGAGTTATGTTTGGAGGAAAGTATTGCTAGATCCCATATTTAACCAAGTTGTGTTATCGATTCCTAGAAAATATCGAAAAACAAAAAGCAACATGAAACGCTTCGCAAGGGTTGTATTTGAAACAAGTGTATCCAACATGGATATGAGCCGTGCTCTGAGAAAACAGCGCTTAATGCATGTGCGAAGTGTTGTCCCAGATTAGCCTGTGCAGTCCGCACAAGCTAATAAGGGAGAACACTTGCCACCTAAATAAGATTTTCACTAACAAGAAAAAAAACATAAAATCTGAAAGTGTTGTCCCTGAAAAGGTTGTGTGGACTCCACAGGATAATCTGGGACGACACTTAACGAACATGCATTAAGCCCTGTTTTCCCAGAGCGAGGCTCATATAGAAATGTTAAGCACTCACATCAGTCACACATTCAACCCTTTAGTTGTTAATATCAGCTGAAAATGTAACTGTCATTGCCTGGTCTTGCAGCCAGCAGTCGTTCAAGCTCCCCGACCCCTCGGGGCAGCTACCTGACCCACACGACGGGTCACGCTGCCCCTCTGACCCCTGGACGACCCCGCAAGTCCTCCACCCTGTCAAACCCCCGCAGCCAGGGAGCCAGCCGGGAAACCAGCCCCTCACGGTCGTCGGTGAAGAGCTCTGGATACGGTATACAGCAGCATGATGTGCTTACAAACAACACATTCTCAAAAACAGAATAGACGTAACAGCTATTGTTTACAGATTCAGCCTTTCGTTGATTATCATGATATAGTTAACCCTTTTACCACTCAGATACACACTTGGAGGCGTTTGTTATTCCTTAGAAAATCAAATTACATTTAAGACCTTTCTTCTTAGATTGAAGTTTTAAAGGCTTAATTATACCCCCATTACCATTGGTAATGGGGGCTATATAGGAGTCACTTTGTCGGTCTGTCTGTCTGTCCCAAAATTTCATCCGATCTTCACCAAACTTGGTCAGAAGTTGTATCTAGATGATGTCTAGGTCAAGTTTGAAGATGGGTCATGCCAGGTCAAAAACTAGGTCACGGGGTCACTTAGTGCGTTTTAAGCCGAAAGTTTGTCCGGTCCATGACTATGTCATTTATCTTTAGATTTTAAAATCATTTGGTACATTTGTTCACCATCATTGCACGGTGTGTTGCGCGAAAGAATTACGTCAATATATCCAAGGTCAAGGTCACACTTTGAGTTCAAAGGTCAAATGCTTGTCCAGGCCATAACTATGAAGTTCATTGTGAGATTTTCAAATCATATGGCAAATTTGTTCACCATCATTGGACGGTGTGTAGCGCGAAAGAATTACGTCGATATCTCCAAGGTCAAGGTCACACTTTGAGTTCAAAGGTCAAAAATGGCCCGTAATA
>VMBQ01003701.1:67633-97864 GCA_007657795.1 Dreissena rostriformis
TCACCCCCTACTTTTGAGCTTAATTGGGTTTTTCACCCCCGGTTTTTCAACTCAATTGGGTAATTTAGGGAATGACATATATAATATAATAAAAATCTACTAAGGTAACTATATTATTTATACAAATGGAATTTAAAAAGGTACCTGTACATAACAACAAACAATTACTGAATTTCTGATCAAAGTCTGGTCCTTAAATTGTACACTACAAGATCTGCCTGATCACATATGCATGTGAAAAATAAATCAACATTTGTAGCAAAATCTCCGGTAATAACGGGCGAACTACATTCTCGGGAGAAATGATCACATCTTGCAACAGATCTTTCTGCAAAGTAGCACAGAAGTTTTCGGTTTCCCCAATATTCTGGGGTAAATACCTGTCTGACGTGTTTCTTTGTGTAACGGCTCTCTTTTTACGTCCACGAGTGGCCATTTTGATTATTTCAGAAAATGAAAGTAGAAATCGGACGGGTCTACGAATAATTACAATACTACCACAAAGATTGATAACCGCTGAAAAGACTGCCTTATTTTCTTCATAGGACGGCATTTAAACTATTTGGTACATTTGTGTACGGAAAATAACCAGTCTAAAAAATACGTCCGGTGTTCTTAAGAATTGCGTTTCGTGACGCAAGGTTTTTTACGGGAATTACGTTATTAAATTTGTATTTGCGTTTTTGTACGCTTTATTTTGATTTTAATTACGTTTTTGGTTATTTTAATTGCGTAATAACGCGAATACGCTTGTTATCTATAGCGCTGATCATGAGCCTCTTCTGTGATATAGTACAGATCATCATTCAGTGTTTACAGTGGTATTAACATTTCTTACATCATTCTCATCATCATTGTCATCATTCTGTATGTTAATTGGTCATATATGTTATTTTACATCAACTCATCATGCTATGTTTACTGTGGTTATAAATGCTCTTCTTGTGTTGCAAGAAACTATCCAGTTTTTCCCTGCATACGTCAGTTTACGCATCCTCCTAGCTATTTTTTATTTTATTTCAACAAAAATCTTTCCTGCAGTCAAAAATTAATAGATCACCCTTGCAGTACATTCTAAAAAAAATAACAATACTACTTTGAAATAATGTGTTTGTTTTAACTTTTAAGCATTTTTTCAACAACATTATTGTTAGACGTAATTCTAAAAAAGATATTAATAACCAAATATTTCAAAATATGGCATCCTGCAACAGGTCGTGAGCGTAAACCAAGTGGCAGCAGTAGTGGTACAAGTGCGAGTGCTAAGCCTGCAGCCCCTGGAGTCGTAGTGAAGACACTGAAACCAGGCCAAGACGTGGAAGATCTTCTTGCAGACGCTCTGGTTTGTGTCACATTACCATACATGACATTATTAACCCTTTACCACTGAGATAAGCATTTTGACTCAATTGTGGTCCCTTAGAAAATTAAATTAAATTTAAGACCTTTCTTACAAGATTCAAGTTTTTAAGGCTTCATTTCCAACACTAAGGTACTGATGAGCAGCAAACAGCATAAAACCTGAACAGCCTGCGAGTTACTCTGTTGTTCTGGTTTTATGCTGGTTGCCAAAGCCGTTTTAACTTTACTTCTGAGCGGGAAAGGGTTTGTAGAATGCACACCAGATTTGTTAATGCCAAACATGGCCTCTCTTATGGATATTCAGGATAGCATATTGAATTTTTGCAAATTTGCACTCAGAATAGAATTGTATGAATGTATATTGTGCACCAACTTGTTAAATTGAAATTTGGGGTGGGGGGGGGTTTAAAACTGTGCGTAATACATGGTAAGTACTGTTTTGTGTTACAATGTATGGAAGCTAGGTAACAGTATGTTTTGTAGAGTGATTTGTTCCTGTCATAAAGTATATCTTGCATGTAGTGGGAAAAACTGGGCTATATGGATGTACGTAAATTGTTTGTCCTTGAATAGGCTGTGACGTCTGTACAGGCTAATATGGGATAGCACTTTCCTTGTATGGTGGAGTTATGTTAAGAAGTGACGTCTTGAAACAGAAAACGTCATTAATACTGAATGTCATCCCAAAATGGCATCTAGTGACCTTAATTTAAAGTCATGTACAACAATCAATCATTTTGTGTTAAAAGTTTTGTGTAAGTTAATTATATTTCATGACTTAATTTGATATGTGCACAATGGTTGTTAGCAATAAATGGTTTAATCTTGTAGATGTATTATCAAGCTGTATCAGACATGTCTATATGGCAACTAATATTCTTAAGCTTAATCATAGTTTTAATCATACATTCTCATTCAATAGAAAAATCAAAGTTTAAATGTTACAAGCATTTTCATTGGTCAATATTTTTAAAGGAGGCAAAGTTTGAGATGGTAGTCAGTGAGCCTGGTGCTCATATTCAATTCTAAATTGTATGTTAACCAGGATTGTATGTTGTTCACAGCGTGGGCCGATGCGTAAGCGATACGAGAGCTACGACTCTGATGAAAATGCCAGCGAGACGTCTAGTGTTTGTTCAGAAAGGTCTTTCAGTTCCTACAGCAAAACATCGGAGGTGAGATACGTGTGTATAGTGATATAATTTATATATCCAGGGTTCAGTGTGGCATTCATTGTATCGTCTGAAATGCAAGAATATTATATTCAATGGGTTTGCTATAAACACTCAACATTCACAGAGGGATTTTTGAAGGAAAAATGACTTTTGTGTAATAACCACAAAGCCATGATGCTGTCATCTTTAAAAGGTCATTTAAATTGATTTCAGTATATGAAGCTTGTCCACGAAAAAATTACTTTGGTGTAATAATGAAAGCCATGATTCTGTCTTCTTTAAAATATCGTTTAAATAGATTCCTGTTAATGAATATGTACAAGAAAAAGCTTTTAGGATACAGAAACATATATGAATTAAAGCAGGCTCAATTATAAATGTTTTGTTTTTTAGTTAACAATTATCATTTGTTTATGGCTTTCAGTTTTACTGAGTTCTAAGCTTCATGTTTATATTTGCTATGTATGTTATTATATAAATATAAATATATTTGTGTTATTCAGAAAATTAATTGATCTTACAGCCACATTCAGATTTCAAGGGCATATCTAACAAAGCAATCAAAAGCAGATATGACTTTGTTATACTAATGTGGTGTTATACCTTTGTTATTGCTTTCGCATGTACAGTCCATATAACCACTTTGAGTGAAGATATGCGTGTTTAAAGGCTGTTTGCTTCTGTTAATGCTTGTCTAGACTTCGGGTGAGGTAGAACGATGGCCTACTAGGCGTCGCTCTACGCCATCTTGCAAGGTACCAAACTGTTGTCCAGTTTCTGTTGCCATGGTTTTGGTATTTTGGTATACTTTCAAATTTTGCACTGTGTAAAATGCAAAAAAGGCATGCGTTCAATCACTGAGATAAACACAAATTGTTTTATATGACTTCATAATTGAAAAAGAAAGATTTTGTAACCACTTGTCTTAAAAGATCTAAACTCTCCCATTGTTTATGTTGATTTCCTTAACACTTAATCAAATTTTCTGCTTAAAATTTATTTTTAAGCATATAAATATTAGAAGTTTCAGTTGTAATTGATGACTTAAAATGGACAGTTTTTTTGTTATATTGAAGTATAGCTAATATATTATCAGGTTTCAGTTTCACATGTACTTCCTATTTGCTATTAATTCATGCTCTGCATCTTGTCAATGCTCTAGCCTAGAACAAAGGTAATCTTTGGTCAATTTCCCGTCATTATTTTCCCCATTTCTATGTTACGCACTCCAAAAACTGCCTTCGATATTTAAATCTTCGTGTCTTGTATATTGGTACTAGTCCAACTATGTAAAGATACCCTTAGAGGAGATAAAAACCAAATGTTCACCAGTATTTGTTATATGTACATGTAGTGAGCACAATGTTGTTGTGGTATTAATGTTCAGAGGTGGTATGCTCATCATTGTTATATTGTTATAATTTTACGTTTAAATTAGAAATACTTACGTAATCTGTTATATGTTCTTGTTTGCCCTGTTGACAGGAAACGATAAGTAAGGTCAGTTGCACACTGAGGGATCAATGCCATGGTTTCATGCACATGGTTTCTGGCAAATCCGATGTTTGCTCTTGCATATAGTTTAAACCTATTTATTTGAGCTCGATTACATTGAAAGCCTTAGGCTTTTTGAAACGCTCTCGAGTCCGTTTCCTGGGACTAAGAAATCATTACTTGGTGTCTTTGGAAGAGATTGGATGAACGCTCCCACAGTGGGGATCGAACCCATGACCTCCTGGTCGCTAGGCGGACACCATATTCGCTACGCCACGGCGACCTATGCTCTTGCATTTTATCCTTATCTTCTGTCGAGTTAATCATGACATTATGTTCGGGACTTACTTGTTGGTCCTTATACCTAGAAGAACTTGCATAGTCTGTTTGTCTTCATTGCTTTCCCTATGGTTTGATTATGGGTGGTGTTGTCAACGTGCAGTAGAAAATGATGTTTTTCTGGCACCTCCTATGTGTTAATTACCTTTTCATTGTGTCTGTATACTTTGCACATACATTCGAGCCTCGCTCTGGAAAAACAGGGCTTAATGCATGTGCAGAAAGTGTTGTCCCAGATTCGCCAGTGCAATTTTGCACAGGCTAATCAGGGACGACACATTCTGCCTAAACAAGATTTTTGCTAAGAGATTTCCTTCAAATGAAAAATTCCATAAAAGCGGAAAGTGTTGTCGCTGATTAACCTGCGCAGACTGCACAGACTTATCTGGGACGACACTTTACGCACATGAATTCAGCCCTGTTTCCCCAGAGTGCGGCTCATTTATTGTATCACCAATGGTATTAGGATGGCAACTTCCAAAATGAATTCAACAGTAATCCCAACTATACATTTTTATGTCCCCCAGTCTATACTGGGGGACATATTGTCTTTGCCCTGTCTGTTTGTTTGTTGGTTTGTTTGCACAAACTTTAACATTGGCCATAACTTTTGCAATATTGAAGATAGCAAATTGATATTTGGCATGCATGTGTATCTCATGGAGCTGTACATTTTGAGTGGTGAACAGTCAAGGTCAAGGTCATCCTTCAAGGTCAAAGGTCAAACATATGGGTCAAAATCGCTCAAAAGGGGACATGGTGTTTCACAAACACATCACTTGTTTTATTTTATTTTGTATAGTCAATTTCATAGAAGCTTGATTCTATAAAAACAACAAAATGATAATATTGCCCCGGACTTCTTGAATATTTGCTGCCAAATAATTGCAGTAAGCCATTAACTTCAATTCTGTTAACACTATTAAAAATCAGCTTGTTAAATTTAGCAGTAATTATAGGATCTTTTCAATTAATAATTATTTTTTGTGTTGCAATTATTTCAGGATATGGGTGAGATTCTGACTTTGTTACAAAGCAGTTCCTACCAAGATAGAAAAGAGGGAGTCATTAGCCTTACAAAATTGTTACGAGCAAATAGAACATTGACGTAAGTGGTTATGATAATAAATTATAAACTCAACACAACTTTGAAGTTCAATTTCCTGTTTATTAACAATAATTGATCATGTATTTGGAAAGGATTTTTTAGTTTGGTAGTATTAAAACAATAAATGATAGCATTCAGAAATTTGTTTCATAAGAGAATTATTATAAAATATTAAATCTAAAATTATTTATACAAAATACAACTCTGTTTGTTAAAATGCATCTTTAAGACTCTTAATTTTATTTACAGGCGGATAGAATTGAAAAAAGCCACCGAAATATTTACTAGAATGTTCCACGATCCCCATAGTAAAGTAAGTTGTAACGAAATCTTTAATAAATTACAAAGACACTGTGTTTCTATTTTAGTATTTAATGTCATTTTCATCTTTTAGAAAACTATTTGATATTTCTTAAATACAGTATTGCGTGTCCTAATAAAATTTCAGTTTGAAATCTATGTGTGTCATATATATATATATATACGAATTAAGGTGCAAATTTAGTACAAACACTTAATTTTTAGCATATTGACTAAAATGACTGATTTCTATTGTGCAGGTGTTCAGTTTATACTTGGATATGTTGCAAGACCTCATCCAAGTGCACAGTCGAGACATGACAGACTGGTTATATGTGTTGTTGTCACGGTTACTCAACAAACTGGGAGCTGACATTCTTGGTTCCCTGCAAGCCAAAGTACAGCGAGCTCTAGATGCCACAAGGTAGGGAACCATACCCTGGTAGTCTCAGAGGTACTCAGTGCTTAAAGTGTTGTCCCAGATTTGCCTGTGCAGTCTGCACAGGCTAATTAGGGACGACACTGTCCGCCTTTACTCGCTTTAAGCTATGAATAGACTTTCTTTAAACGAACAATACTATTAAAGCGTAAAGTGTTTTCCCTGATTAGCCTGTGCAGACTGCACAGGCTAATTTGGGCTGACACTTACGGCACATGCAACACGCCCAGTTTTCTCAGCCCGGCTCAATTTTATGCTAGGTCCTCATATTTATAGTTTTACTTTTAATTACATTTGCACAGTAAATCATTATGGAATGAATATTGCTGAAACTATTGTTATATGACTAGCAATAGTCACGATGCACAAACTTTACTGAAGTATTATAGAGACAATAAATAGATTTCCTAGATAATAAGAGCAATCTGGTTCCATAAATATAATTTTATGCACTTTGTGTTGTGTTAACATATTTATTTAAAATAAGCTCAAATTGTTGTCATAGTTACCCATACATTTATTTGCAAATTCTTTTGATGATAAACTTGTAGTTGTATAATCACGTAATGATGGTAAAAAAATAAAAATGCACCATTTTGTAGCTTACACCTTTCATTATTCTACAAATCAGTCAGTTAATTATTGTTTTTGTGCAATAACAAAGTATGTTTGAATGTTTTTGTTACAGAGAATGCTTCCCCTGTGATCTGCAGTTCAACATCTTGACCCGGTTCATCATAGATCAGACCCAGTCACCCAGCCTGAAGGTATGATATACGAATGCACGAATCAATAACCCTCATTGCAACAGTAATTTGCAGATTCGGTTCTGTTTTGATTGCTTTTTTAAGGTATTGGTCAACGTTTTGGTTGCAGCTGTTTTGTGTTATTCCTTTTGACTGGGAGATTTGTATTCTACACATTTATGATATCCATACGCTGTTGCTTATGACTGGTTTTACTTATAGAAAAATTGTTTTCTGTAGACATTTAACAGTCAGTTCAACAATGTTTTGGACGATGTAAACTTGTATAATTATAAGTAAATCTCAAGAAACTGGGAATTACAAAATCTTATATTCTTTCAGTGTTAACATCATACATGATAAAATATCAAATTATATTAATAACTCTAACTTTCTTCTCTTAACTTTGTTTTAACCAATCATTCCTTTGTATGTCATTAAGAAGTTATACCATTCTTAAATCTGGCATGTATTAAGCATATAACTTCTAATACTAAGTCATTTAAAAGAATAATTGCTTCTGGCCGTGTATTGGCTTCTTTTAGCCTGAGCATAAGGTATGTCCTTCAGCTTTTTAACTCTTACTGAAACATCAGTTTATTTACTGGCGTCTTGCCTTAAATTGGTTTTGGTGTAATTGTTCCATGGTAATTGTGGCCACTTTTCGCGCTCCGGACAATTTCATAGTTCATTATATAATGAGAATTTCATAGTTCATAATATAATGAAAATGTCATAGTTTATTATATAATGAAGATGTCATAGTTCATAATATAATGAAAATTTCATAGTTCATAATATAACGAAAATTTCATAGGTCATAATATAATGAAAATTTCATAGTTCATAATATAATGAAAATAAATTTAATAGTTCATAATATAATGAAAATTTCATAGTTCATAATATAATGAAAATTTCATAGTTCATAATATTATGAAAATTTCATAGTTCATAATATTATGAAAATTTCATAGTTCATAATATAATGAAAATTTCATAGTTCATAATATAATGGAAAAAATATATGTTAGCTATAATATTATTGCAAGTTTCTATATATTCATGTGTAAATATAGCCTGAATAAATGTTTAGAAGTGGTTCATAAATGATTATTTTTGGAATTTGACTTCTAAATAAACTGATGTTTTAAAAATAATGGTGAAACAAAAAACATAAGTTTCACCATGTCCCAAATTTCCTAGGGATTTCCTGCATAGTTGTTTATTTACTGACCATTTGTTTCTTCTTTGCACACGCTTCACAGGCAAAGGTAACAATATATGGTTTGTTTCCCAGCGTTTGCCTGTCTGCCATTTGCAAGCTATATCTTGGGGTGTTGTTTGAGTCATTTTCATCGTAAATCATTTATCATTTTCAGTTCATTGTTCATGGTGCTTGAGAATATTTTGTAAGCTTGGTGCTTGGTTTGGTTTAAGAAACCATCGCAAACGCAGCATATATATGCCTTCGCTGTAAAATTGTTTAAACATCTGGTCTTGTATCATGCATGAAAGTTGACAACGTTTATTTTAATCCACATTGGGAGTTGAAATACTTGCACATTGCTTCTAAGAAAAACACATAATTATTCGTAATCTGTCATATTCCAGTTTTTGGTGTTGCTTCCACAAAGCGCTTGGATTCATAGTTCACTGAATATGTCAGGAAGCTTTTTAGACTGGGATATATGGATACATTTTTATAAATGGAGAATATTTATGTATCTAGAATAGTAGGGCTTTGGTGATTGCAATTCGGATAAATTACAAGAAATTCACCCTGGCAGTGTTAACCATTTATTGATTGGAAAGTTAATAGACATCATTTGAAATGTTAAAAGACATCATTTGAATGTTAATGGACAGCATTTGAATGTTAATAGACATCATTTGAATGTCAATAGATATACATGTATTTAATATGTTCATTTCTGAAAAAAAAGCGGGAATGTGTAGTTTTCTGATTACTATAATATATGATTACTTGGTACTACCAGCATGATAAAATTGTTTTCTTTATTGTCCTTCTTTAATTTGTCAAGTTTTATTTGCTGAATTCCTGTTGAATATATTCCAATCAGGTTATTTGGTGCCCCTGTCTTTTGCACTGAACTCAATGTTCCCACTGTAGCTCTCACAGTTTACAATAGAATAGAGAACCTACGCCCTTCAACATTCCTTGTCAGTTCTATGTGATCCATTCATCATCAGAATGGCTTGTTCATCCTATCCCAGATGTGGATGTCCTAAACCCTTTTGATAGTGGAACTTTTTTATGCCCCCCTCAAAGTCATTTATCATGCAATTAAGATAACCTCAAATAACTACCATGAGGAGACTGAGTGTCTCACGTATCACTCGTCTCATAACCGCAAAGGTCAAGGTCACATTAAGAGGTAAAAAGTCAAATTTGCCAAAAAACAAAAATTGACACAAGCAGATTTTTTGAGACAATAGTGGAATGTGGGGGCATTCGTGTCCTACAAACACATGTCTTGTTCATTTCAGAGTATAATTATTCTTGTGAATTTGTGATATAGATGTGTTGTGTTCAAGGCCGGGTCATACTTTTCAGACTGTATACTGCAATTTTTGAAATAACATACCCAGTTCAGTGGGCATTTTTTTTTTCACAACATGTACATGAGCCGCGCTGTGAGGAAACCGGGCTTAATGCATGTCTACTGAATTTTAAATTTAAAGGAAGTCTCTTCTAAACGAAAATCAAGTCGAAGCAGAAAATGTCGTCCCACTTTACACTCATGCATTAAGCCCGGTTTTCCTAGAGTGAAGCTCATTATAGTTTACACAGGTATTTTGCATTTAAATTTTAGAATTGGGCTTAAATGCTCATGATGTGCTGGTTTGCAAAGATATATATTCTGTTCATTATGATAATTATTCAAATTATACATCATTGCTTCATTTGTTGTGGCATCACCGTGTTGTTAACTTAAGTTTTAACTCTTTCAGTGCTGGAACCGAATTTTGAAGGCCTTTGCAAACAGTTTGGATCCAGATGAGACGCCACAGAACGTGGCGTCTCATCAGGATCCAAACTGTTTGCTATTCTGATAGTATTCTTTGAAAAAAAATGAAGAAAATGCTAATTTTAGAAATTCAGCAGACGACATTTTAGTAGACGACAAATTTCCCAGCATGCAAAGGATTAGGTGTTGTAAGCACATCCTGTAGTAAAATTTATGTTATTAACTTTGATTTTTTTGTTCTGCCATTTTTCTAGACCCATGGACTGGCAAAAGGATCTGTGAGCTATATATCATCCTTTTTGTTTAATTGCATTCCTAATAATCTACAGGATTCTGTTCATTATTTCTGCATGCTTGTGTACAGGGGTAACATTTGAGCATATAGGGCAGGGGTAACATTTGAGGTAAAATTTGAACATGAAGGGCAGGGGTAACATTTGGGCATCAAGGGTAGACAACAGATGAAAATTAGATAGTTTAATTTGGGACTGGTATACAAACTTAAGGAATGTGGTTGCATGTTAATAACATGAATGTAATTAGTTCTAGCATTACATGAAAAAGTGTTTCTGAATCTAGATTTGAAAATTTCAATAAAACAAATGAATTACTTGTATGGACATTATGTTCTTTTGATTGGGGCATGGGGTTGAAGGAATAATTGATATTAGGCTCAAGTAAAGCCCCTTGTAAAACCCCTTGCTGTGCACTGAACTACAAAATGCAAAATTAGAAATAGGTAATGGGTAAGGCCTTCTCTTTCTCGTCTGCCACTAAAGGGACAAAATACAGACCTGGCTAGCTACACAATTCACAGGCAATTTACAGGGAATATTATGTATATTAAGGAAAATCAGTTTATGTGTTTATGTATGTTTTACCCAATTATGTTGATTATTGTAAGTATATTTACAAAATATTAAAGTCTTTTGGCTATAAGCTTTTAGCATAAATAAATTGTTGAATAAAAACACAAGACAAGCAGTATTCACTTGTAGATTATTTTGTATTTTCATCCATATCCACTTTCTAAATTAGTTTGCCTTTCAAGTCTGTCCCGCCCTTCCCAAACGCCTTAATAAACGTTGGTTTTGGTTTTTTAAAAAGACTCGCTCTCTGAGTAAACGGGGTTAAATGCATGTGCGTAAAGTGTTGTCCCAGATTAGCCTGTGCAGTCAGCACAGGCTTATCAGGAATGACACGTTCCGCTTAAACTGGATTTTCATCAAGAAGAGTTTTTCTTTATACAAAAAATACAATAAAAACAGAAAGTGTCGTCTCTAATTAGCCTGTATGGACTGCTCAGGCTAATCTGGGACGACTCTTTATGCACATGCATTAAACCCCGTTTCACAGAGCGTGGTTCAAATGAATGTTCTGAAAATAACATTTCACCTTAGTATTTATGCTTAGCTACGCAGGCAGGCGGTGTTCCATGTTTAGTATCGTTCACTTAATTTAAATGAAACAATTATTAAATTTATTGGAATTAATATTTTAGTTCTTTGAAAATGCATTCATTATTTTTGGCAGTGACAAACATTTATTAATGACTGTATTGACTGTATTTTCCTAATTTAACGTTCAGTGTATTGATATTATTCAATATTTTTCTGTATACTTTAACAGGCAAATAATGCAAAATAACTGCTTTGTATGATAGCTATAATGTTTAAAGACTTTGCCTTGGTAATTACATTTTTTTAAACTTATTTATCTTTATTATGAACCAAACATGTGTATAGAATCTAATAGAAGTTACTTACTATTTAAGTGAAATTAATGGGGAGAATAGATTATTTTGAAGTCAACAATTCAAAACAAATAACTTTCTATTTGCCCAATATTGTTATTGAAATTTCGTTTTAATTTAGTTATACTCATCACATTATTTGTGTGGTGTCATATCAGTGGTTTAGTTACATGAAAATAAAACAAATCATTGGCTTCTTAAATTGCATTATTATCCAAAAAGGTCTATACATGTAAATAGTTTAACATTTAAATACATGAATCACTTATGATGCATAACAAAACAAAAGCAAATTATGTGCAGGCTTAGTTGTAACATACCGTCTCAATGCTTTAAGTATGAGTGCAGGTAAATAACATATAGATGGGTAGGGAGGTTGATTTATTCTCTGTATGATTAGTGACTAGACTTTTGCATGGCAGGGAGAGGATTTGTAAAATGTAGAATGTGCCAAAATTGTACACATTAATATTGACTTGGGGATATTTAAAAAAAACGGAAATTAAGTTACTTTAGAGATTATTTTCTTGGATAAAACTTAAAAAATATGTTGCATAATCAAACAAATCAAGATGACATTCAAAATTAAATAAAAAAAAAGAATTATCATTTGGTGTTTAAGGCAAAATTAGTGTAAGCTTGGCTATTCACTGAATATTCCGAGCTATAATACTCACCCAAATTTCGGCGTCTGCGTAATGCTCTGGTTAAGGTCAAAGTGAAACAACTCCATGTCACTGTTTCTATGACAGGTATTCAATTGAAATGTCATGCATGTGTTTGGGGCCATTGTTTGAGGTCTTTGACTGATTTCCTTAAATTTGATCAACATTTTAGCAGCATAATGCCCCTTTTTGTACTTGGAAATGTGTTTAAGGTAAAGATGCAGCATCTCCTAACACTGTTTCTACTTCAGGTATTCAATTGAAACTACACACACTTGTTTGGGGTTATTGTGTGAGATCACTGACCATAACTCTAACATGCACGTCAGCAGAATTATGCCCTTTNTCCATGTCACTGTTTCTACGACAGGTATTCAAACATCTCCATGTCACTGTTTCTACGACAGGTATTCAAACATCTCCGTGTCACTGTTTATACGACAGGTATTCAATTGAAATGTCATGCATGTGTTTGGGGCCATTGTGTGAGGTCTTTGACTGATTTCCTTAACTTTGATCTGCATTTTAGCAGCATAATGCCCCTTTTTGTACTTGGAAATGTGATTAAGGTAAAGATGCATCATCTCCTTACACTGTTTCTACTTCAGGTATTCAATTGAAACTTCACACACTTGTTTGGGGTTATTGTGTGAGATCACTGACCATAACTCTAACATGCACGTCAGCAGAATTATGCCCTTTTTGTAAGATTCGACTTTCAAGTCATGTGTGCCTTGTCATGTGAAACATACACTACCTCTCCAATACCTGGTTCACCACTGCACATGGAAAAACCATAAATATAAGTCTCCCACATGTGTCGCGTTCTGAGAAAACTGGGCAAAATGCATGTAGGTAAAGTGACATCCAAGATTAGCCTGTGCAGTCCGCACAAGCTAATCAGGGACGACACTTTCCACCTAAACTGGATTTTCGCTAAGAAGAGACATCATTTAAACGAAAAATTCCATAAAAGCGGAAATTGTCGTCCCTGATTTGCTTTGCGAACTGCACAGGCTAATCTGGGATGACAATTTACGCACAAGCATTATGCCCAGTTTTCCCAGAACACGACACACATGTCCATTACAGGTGAAGCTGGCCATGTTGAACTATCTGAACTCCCTTGTGCCATGCATGGACCCGTCCGACTTCACAAACTCCAGCGACACGCGATTGGTCGTCTCTCGCGTGATCACATGGACTAACGAGCCCAAGAATACAGACGTGCGCAAGGCGGCCCAGTCTGTGCTCATCTGCCTGTTCAACCTGAACCCTCCAGAGTTCTCCATGCTTCTGTCTGGACTGCCAAAAGCCTTCCAGGTAACAACATGGCATTTGATTTTGGTAAATGTACATGTAATATTTAAGTTTTGTCAGTATTGCCCAACACATGCATGTTAATTTTCACTAGTTTTCACTACACTTTAAGTGTAGCTGTTATTCTTCTTCAATTTTTCATGCCATGTACGGTTAGTTGTTTCTAAGACCTTTTGTAAACTTTGAATTACAATAAAGGTTTGCATGAAGGGGAGAGTTTTGAATGTTTTTACTTATAAAGTGTAGGGTATTAGAAGTTTTAATATGTTCTTTGCTGCAATTTTGGAAGTCCTGTGACAAAAACTGGGAGTAAATTACTCCCGGACTCAAAGGAGATTTCAGCAAAAATTGATCTGGTAGTTTTCTTTGGTGATTGTAATTTGGAGTAGGTGGGGTGAGAGACAACAATACTTAAACAATACCAAGGTTTTGGATGAATATAGCAAATAAAGTGTTAAAACAGTTAAACTGTTTTCATGGCATATCCAAATAAAATGTATCATATCTGATGAAGTTTTATTGTTAACCTGCAATAATGACCATTTCATAGAGAACATTTGTTGCTTCCTGTATTTCATCAGTGGTTATAGAAAAAAATATTTTCAATATTGTATATTTTCCACTGAGATGATCGAAGTTATTTTAACTTAAACTTTTAGGGAAAATTACATGTCTGTGGTCTTCGATGGGTTGTATGGCACAAATTGATTGTGTGATGGTATTTGTTCACGAGCCTGTATGGTTAGTGGAAAAAATTTCACACAATAAACGAGTGCGATACAAATCATCATAACACAACAACTATGAAAGAATTCTATTTATTTCATATGTTATTACCATGAAAAACAACATTACAAGTCATTTACGCAAAGCATGTATAAATTCTAAACATAAACATAGCTTTAAAATAAGATATGCAAATATGTACATGCTATCATGACGTGAACATTAATGACACTATTCAAAAGGCCAGTTTCTCCAGCCGTTTAAAATGGAAGGTGGTTTCACACTCTGAGATACAGAATTCTGATCTGGTTTTCTATATTTGATACAAAAAATACACCAGTATTTCAATCAGACTTTCTATAGGTGTTAAATAATATTCCACATTTCACACAAAAAGCCTATAATATAACTAATGTACACATGTTTTCACCCATCAGGACGGTGCAACTAAGATTCTGCAGATGCACCTGAAGGGAGGTGTGGGTCACGAGCCTGATGTGCTGACACCCAGGAACACGGCCAGCCCCCAGACTACGGGCCAGAACAGGAGCCGGCCCCNGAAAATGGCTATATGCAACCAGCATAAAACCAGAACAGCCTTCACAGTCTGTTCAGGTTTTATGCTGTTTGCTGCTCATTAGTATATTATGGTTGGAAATGGAGCCTTTAAAACTTGAATCCAGCAAGAAAGAAGTCTTCAATTTTTTTTACATTTTTTTAAGGGACGTCAAAATGGTTATTTGAGTGGTAAAGGGTTAAGGCTGGTAGATCAGGGGAACTGGTGGAAAGCATTATGAACAGGATTGTGTATAGAAATTTTTTAATGAGTGCACTACTTATCTTCCATATTTATCATTATCCCTGGAAGACTGTTTGGTTATGGGGGATAGAGTGTGATACAGGAGATGCCCACTTTCCAGAGATGACCCATAGTCTTTTAGTGCCTGATGTGAAGCACTACACTGCACCTATGTTTAATATTTCATGCAATTAAAAAATAAGTAGGATCAAACCTGCAACTCCTGAGCTCTGGTACCAGTGTGTTAACAGCAGACCACATATCTGCTCTAGGGTGTGCAGGCTTACTGGTTTCAGGTTTTATGTCTGTCCATTGTCGTCTTAGCGTAGGATTTTTTGTCTGGACCATATCTCGAAAAATATCAGAGGTATCAACTTGAAACCTCACAGGTAGGTAGATCTAATTGAGGGTGTGTGCAGTGCACAAGAACCATAATCTTGCTCCCCTATTTAGTCATTACCTTTTGTGAATTGTTTAACTTAGATTTTGTCTCAAAAACTATTAGGGGTATCAAGTTGAAACTCAATAGGAAGGCAGATCTGGTAGAAGGAGCAGTGCACAAGAATCATGACTCTTGCTCCTCTATTTTAAGAGTTATTGCCCTTTGTTTATTTTTGTACTTAAATTGTGTCTGGAGAATATATAAAAAATGGAAAGAGATATCAACTTGAAAATGTATAGGTAGCTAGATCTGATTATGGGGATGTGCAGTGCCCAGGACCAGTGTGTTTTTTTTCACCATTTTGGGAATGGGGCCGGGTCCCTCTGGATTGGGAAAAATCGCGGCGTTTTGACCATAATTGGGAAATTAGTGTTGTTGTTTTGCTAACAAATGCTTCAAAATTAAGAACAAAGTGTTTTCAAGATAATATTTTTTTTTAAATTCAACTTAAAGAGCTGGATGGGAGAAGAACTAAATGTTGAAAGCACAATTTTTATGTCCCATTTGGGAAAAATATATACCTTTTTCCATTGGGGATGGGGCCAAATACCGGCCCCGAATTTGAATGAAAAAAAACACTGGGACTATTACTTTTTCTTCCATGTTTTTAGAATGATTGCGGTTCGTTCAATTTAAATTAGTAAGGAGCATATCTTGAAAACTATAGGTAGGTAGGGATGTACATGACCTAAGAAAAATAATTGCAAACTATCGGAGGTATCAACTTGACATTTAATAGGTAGATAGATTACAATCATAGAAAGTGCAGTGCATAAGAGTCTTACTTTCATAATTTCACAGTTATTACCTTTGTGAATTTTCCAGGTAATATCTCAACTACAAAATGAAGTATCAAGGCAAATCTTCAAAGTACAAATCTTGAATTGTTGGGAAATCAGTTCTAAAAATGAACTGTGTATGCCATGTGACAAAGCAGCTTACGGGGGTTATTTCAGACACGATAGTGAGAGTTCTAGTTATATTAAATGAATAATATACCAACAATGTTTTTAATCATCTACATGGACACCGTTACCCAATGGCAAATACAAAAGAGACATCTTTTCTTAGATGTTTAGTTGTTTGTTTCAAGTTGGTTTATGCATTATTTCAGAGGTCCATATGGGCGGGATGAAACAGACACAGAGAACATGAATCCCGAAGACATTTATAACTCATTCAAAAAGACCACCGCGGAAATACAAAATCTCAGTTTTAATAGTAAATTGGACAATTTTGACGAAGTGAAAAAGCGTAAGGAATTTACGTCGCAGGATAGTGGCATTCAGGATCTGAGGAACGACAGCCCCGACGCTGGAGAGACAAAGAAGACTCAAGCGTACAACCCATCACACTATACGGAGGAGGTCAGTACAGGGCCCCGAAAATTTGTACTTGGCCCTTTGATTTACTTTGTATTTCTATATCAGATTGTTTATCATCAGTACTTGACATTCTGAATTGTTTTGACCATATTTGCGTTAAAAATTCTGATTGTTTACCATATTTGTTTGACAATTTGATTGTGTACCGTCAGTGCATGACATTCTGACTGTTAACCATTAGTGCTTAACATTCAAAGTTTAACTTGAAAACATGTACACATATTTTTGTATTGAAGACTACTGTAATCTAGTTCATGAGATTATTTTACCAGCAGAACAGCTCCTTTTGTAAACTACATGTACCCATGTATAGAGAATTTAATTTGTTAATGTTAACATATTCTGCTGTATTTTCAGGCCATGATCAATGGCTACAACAGATCCAACCAGGCAGAAGCATTCTTTGCAGAGAATGACATAGCCTTCAATGAAGGTATGTTCACAATGAATTTTGGTAGCATGCACACTGCATTTATGTGTTTTTCATGTAATTTGTTTAGCTCACCTGAGCAGACAGTGTTCATGGGAAGCTTTTAGGATACCGTGTTGTTGGTGACTTTTTCTAATGAGGACTTCTCCTCCTGAACCGCTGGGCAGATTTTAATGAAAATTCACAGGAATGTTCATTGGCTGCCCCTTTTTTGAAGTTGTTCAATTCATTTGGGTCCCTTGCATATGTAGGTCATTAAAACTTAAAAATATATTTTAAAAATGAGAACTTCAAAAATCTTTTTCACTGAAATCACAAGGGTCAGGGCTTTAACATATGGTGCAATTTACCTTATATGGCTGTATTGAAACATTTTGAACATTCTAGATTTCGTATTTTTTGTCAAATCTTTATGAAACATGCTCACAACATATGTTCAGAAACATCACTTAAGTTGCCCAAATTCTCAAGTGAGCAACCTAGGGCCTATGGCCTTCTTGTTTGAAGTCTGGGGTTTGCCAGATTGGTTGTATCTTGGAATATGGCAATTGGTACTACTTGAATTGCATGGAAAAATGAAAACAATTAAACTGAAGTAGGGTTCTGGCAGATATGTTAAATGAGGTTTTGGATAATGATGAAGGTAATTATGTTTCTAACCCAAATAAATTTTGTAGTTACAAATGCAAATACTTTCCTTATTTAGTAAAACTTATGTTAACAACTTATACATGAGCTTCACTCTGGGAAATCGGGTTTTAATCTATGTGCGTAAAGTGTCATCCCAGATTATACTGTGCAGTCTTCACAGGCTAATCAGGGACAACAATTTCCGCTTTGAGGTAATGTTTATTTAAAGAAGGTCTTTTAAACAAGAATCAATTGTAGGCGGTAAGTGTTGTCCCTGATTAGCCTGTGCGGACTGCACAGCCTAACCTGGGATGACACTTTACACACATGATTTAAGCCCCATTTTCCCAGAGCATGACTCATATATATGATGCTGTGTCAAGTACAGGTTTTGTAATATATTGGCCTGTCATATCCATGTTGAACTATGCTTTCCAGTCAGACTCAAAGTTCCTGCAAACAAGAGACGTCCTAAAGGTGTCTTACCCTATATCTGAATGAGTGTTGTGCACATTGGAATGGTTGCTAAGATAAACTCAGACAATTATGTATTGCTTATTCATAGAATGTGACCCCTCATATACATGTTGTTTTAAACTATATCATCTATTCTTGCTAACTAGAACTGAAAAAACATAGGGTGTAACCTTTCATTCTGAGGAAACAGTAAACAAACTGAAACCATTTAGTGTTAGTTACCTTGATTGTTCAGGTACATATAAAGAAGGTTCAGTCCGCGCTTTATATAATTGCATTTCTATGTTTTGTTAAACCTTTTGTTGAGTTCTTCTTATGGTTTTGTATCTGTTTTTCTTCATAGCTTCTTTAATATTAGCTAATGTTATGTCCTTGGATTCAAATTTTTAGCATAAATCAAATAAAATATTTTGTTTTCTTCCTTTTAATACATCAGATTTTTCTCTAAATTATCTAATTTTCTTAGATTTATTTGCCTGGGCAATACAGTGGTATAGAAGTGTTCTTCAAGTTATCTTTACGTGTCCAAAGGTGCTTAGCTTATGTTTGCCATGCTCTGATTCCCCATTGTGTTTTTGTGCTACTAGACGCTTGCCGGTCCCTGCTCGGCTTGAAAATCAATAGTTATGGTTGGTATTCACAGTTGCCTCCCTTTGTTTTGGATGGGACATTAACCTCTGAGAATGTGCTCTGTGTGTCTTACTGTCATGATGTTGTTTTAATATTATGAAACAGTAATGACCGAAATGTCTATTATCACACTTTTAACATAAACAGTTAAACCTTCTACAGTATTGTTATTGTGAAGAAAAAAAAACATTTACTCCTATTTGGTAGTCTGTGGTTAACCAAATTATCAACAAAATAAAATAAAAAATATTCTTTTAAATTGTTTTTACATTCTATTAATATATTTTTTAACAATATTAATGTAAATTTTTAGTTAAAACCTTTTTTTGTAACTTGTAACTTATTATGTTAGAGTCAGTAAGACATATAATGTGCATAAAGTTATTCAATCCTCATTCACTTCGTCTTTCTGTATATACATTACGATTGTCTATGCACTTGTGAACAGACCTCTTATAATGTGCATTTCCAGTGTTTGTAGACATATCAAAAGTATTCTGTTTGAAACACTGCATCTCTTTCTCTCTCTCTCTGCATTACCACGTAATTGTTGCATGTTCTGTTAAGTTTAAAACTGACCACCCTAACTGCATTTTGACCGAGCGTTTCAGGCAGCCCTAAAAGTGGTCTTGACCTGGGAATTCCAAAGCACTGCACAGAGATTTGGCATAGATGTTTTGATATATTATATTGCGAGCAAATGGAATTTAATCCAGTATTTCATTCAATCAGTGTACTCAAAGAGTGTGAGCTTTATTTGGTAACCTATTTTTATGCCTTTGCCATTCCAAGCATGGTGAAGTCTAACCCTTTTGCCTGTCAAAAAAACATATGCTTCCATGTGACCAATCTAAATTATGTGATGGTTTCCAATACATGAGAATAATTCTTTTCAATAGTTTTAAAGGAGTTGCAAGGGTTAAGTGCTACCTGGGTATGTTCATTATTACAAGCTGTAAGGGATGAAGGGATAGAGAAAAAAAAACTTGTCTTGCCCACAAGCAAAAGCAAACTGGTTGGGAAGGGCAAATTCATCTAATGGGTGATCATCAACGAAAAAGTGGAAAATAAAGGCTGTAAAACCACTAATCTTTGCAGCTATCTTGGGTCTGCTCTACCATAATATCACATGTTCAAAGATTATCAACATTTTCTTTTATCAGACATTATAATACATATATAATACAAATTTTAAATTCAACAAATAAGCTCAATTTTTCGAATCCTCAAAATTTCATGTCAATAAAATTAAATTAATAGTCAGTGCATTAATGTCGCGGTAATTCTTTGAAACTATATGTTTTATGTTGAGTTGCTAGTTGTTCTGCAAGTTTGCGAGATACAAGCCAAAAGCATTAAAATGTCTTTTATTGGTGAATGATGTTAAATTGCAGGGTTTACTATCTCTCCAATATGTTTTGGTAATATGTGTTAACTTGTTGGTTTAATTTTCTTTGTTGGTTTGTGCAGTCTTTGACTAATGGCATAGGATGGTTATTATTTTGATAGTTCTTTTTTACATGTTACTATTCTTTTTTACATGTTACTATGAGAAATTTATGCTCCATTATATATTTTATGTTCATATGGATTTATAGACGTTTGTGTTATATACTGTTATTTTAAAGATTCATTGCACACATTTAAAGTATGTGTATAAGTTTCATTTGTCACTAACTAGCAAAATTAGAGACAACTAAGTTCTCCATAAATATATATATATGGGTTGGCATTCATCTATTTTGACCAGCATTGGACTCAAGATAATTCTTGATGTCCGCAATGCTAGTGCACAGTGGAGTTTTTAATTTTGTTTTCATTTTATTATACGTATGAATACACTTTATTCGCAAATATGCGTTGTATATTTACATACAAACATCACTGAAAAACTAAAAATATACAGTTCAAACAGTTCAGTCCACAGTGGAACATTGAAATGTGTGCATCCAGCAATCAGCAAAACCTCCTCAGCAATGCATGTTTTATTGTTTGTGGTTTAATCCCAGTTACAGCATGGTCTAACACAACAATATTTTTTGAGCAACATGGACCAGATGTTGTATTTCCCTAACTAATAAACATACTGTTTTTGAAAACACTCAGTTCTTAAGAACAGTGACTGATATATGCTAGCACATATGTTCATTTTAACTATTAATTACTTGATGTAAATGAATGCTCAAAATTGTTCCAACAAATATATGTTCATATCATCAGACAAAAAACAACACGCAATGGCTGTCTATTATTCAAGGGAAATGGCTCATTCGAAGTTGTGTACCGCCAACCTTATTTATATGTGATCTTATTGTAAATATGTTTCATTCATAGCTTTCTTGTAAACTTCAGGTAACCTGGATCAAGAGGAATTGATCACTGAAATTCTCCGTGAACTTTCCAATCACAACGACAGGTATGTTAATTGGAGCTCATTTAAATACAAAGGGATAAGAAGATAGCAAGATCTCATCATGTGAAGTTAGCCGCTTTTTACAACCCCAGGCCAGTTTTCACCAACCCATACTTAGACTTAAGAATAAGGAATATTCTTGAAACGGTGATAATGTCCTTAACAGAATGTTCTACACAAAGAATGAAGTAGATAGAGGCAGTTAATCTCAAGTTTGATTCAAAATTAAAGCAATTCTTGAATTTTCCAGTTTAAAGAAAATTCTTTATTCTTAGACTTAAGTCTAAGAATTGTTTAGTGAATATGGGACCTGGCAACTGCTGATGCCAATAGGCATATAGCATCAGTTCGTCAGCACAAAATTAATCCTGGATGACAATTTTCGTAAAACTTTTTCTCCCTACAAAGCTTTGATAACTTGCATGCATTTCATCTGTGAACACTCTCAACACACCCACATCGCTTGAGCCTCATTTTGACTTTGACCTGACCTACTTTTGGAGGTTGACTTATTCAGAAGGTACACATTTTTGGTTAACCCAAAATGATGTTTTCCTTGTAACATCAATACTACTTGCAACAAAACTTTGATACTTGCAAGGATGTTATATATTAACTCTTTCAGTGCTGGAACCAGATTTTGAAGGCCTTTGCAAACAGTTTGGATCCAGATGAGACGCCGCAGAATGTGGCGTCTCATCAGGATCCAAACTGTTTGCTATTCTGATAGTATTCTTTAAAAAACAATCAAAGAAAATGCAAATTTGATAAATTCAGCAGACGACATTTTAGCAGACGACAAATTTCCCAGCATGCAAAGGGATAACAATTTCAACACACCCACATCACCTGAGCTCATATAACCTTGATATTGACCTGCTTTTGGACTTGAACTAATTCAGAAATAAAAATTATTGGTTAACCATTTTCGATTGACTTTAATACTTCTAATTAAAAAGCTTTGATACTCCCATTCAACTCTCAGCAATTCACATTAACTTACCTCATTTTGACCTTGACATTGACCTATTTGTTTACTAAGACTTATTCAAATGGGCAAATGAATCGATACGGACAAGGCTTACCATCAGGGGCATCAGCATTTCTTGTACGCAGCATCTTCTTTTTAAAACAAATAATTCTCATTTTTTTGTTGTATCGTATTTATACGGCTTACTATATATGATTCTTGTCCAGAGGTGTTATCAGTGTAGAATGTAAATGAAGCTGTTATACACAGCGACCCCATGTCAATATTGTATGATTTGTAATATTTGCAATGTGACATATTATATACATGTAACCAGGTAGAATTTCCAATAATTCTACCAGAGTAGTTAATTATCTACCTTTGACCACTGTGACTAACTGTCATAGTTGACTGACTTTTAAATCATCTCAGTCAGGTGATCATTGTGAACAATTACAACACTTGATTGATTTTAAAACCGGTTCAGCCAGATGATTTTTCCCTCTCTTCATTAAATTAGATTTTCATTGTGTTCTGGACAGTCAATATGTCAGCAGTCAGTTTATTGCTTGAGTGGCAGATTTTTATATCTTCCTTAGTATTACTTCTTACCAGGTTAGTACTAAGTGTGTATTAAACATGCAATACATTTTTGTATTTATTATATACTGTTGAATTGATTGCAAATGGGTAATGCTCTGTTTGTAATTATTTTGTATTAAGGTTTTTGTTCATAAACCTGTATTTGGGAGAGTACTATGCTTTTCCATGAATAAGTCCTATACATGTATTAATAATCACTTTCGTTCTATTGTTCCATTTCTGAAATTCTTCCACGAATTTCCTACTGCCACGACATCTGTGGGACGTCTGACACACATGGTTGGTTTTTTACGTTGGGCGCCAATGTAACTCAGCCAGAAAAAATTCCGACCACAATGGGGATTGAACCCGGGACCTCCCGGTTCCAAATCAGGCAGATACTCTACCGCATCGCTAAAAAAGCTAGCTCATATAGCAAGGCAGTATAAGTTCTCCTTATACCGAACCCTGCTACATACAGTCATATGTTTTTTGGAATTTTAGACATGAGGAACGGAAGAGCACAATGCTGTCCTTGATCAAGTTAACTCGAGAGAACACGTTTGAGCTATGGGACGACCATTTCAAGAGCGTTCTCCTTATCTTGCTGGAAACACTCGGTGATGATGATGTAAGTAACCAGAACCGTACAAAAGCAACAACTCCTTTGATGGCTGTACAGTGCTTTATTGTTTATTTAGCAACTAAGTATTGATTTTTAATAGGATTTTCAAATAACTTTGCTAAGGTTTCAAGGTTTAAGGTCAAGGTCACAAGTTAAGGTCAATATAAAAGGTCAATATAAAATGCCATGAATGGGTTGGGACATTTTCAATTTTGACCTAAAAAAAAAAAACATAACGGGTCATATTTTTGTCAATGGCACTCTTGTTATCAGCTTTCTATATTCTTAATTTAATAATATGTGGATTCCTGCTCAACTGTGGCAGTGTTCTATGTGATTGTTGTATGACCATCGCTGATACTGCCAAGTAACCTACTTTGGGACTGTTGCGAGACCTCCACTTGTAATGTGGAGTAATGTATTTGTGACTGCTGTATGACCACTTTTACTGCGTGTTGACCTTCCTTGTGCCATCTGTGTTGTCTGTAATATGACTACCGTGTTACCTTTTCTCTCTTACTGCTGGGTAACCTACAATCCAACTACCGTGTTTGTAAAAATGTGAATGCTATGTAACTTCTACTGTGACTGCAGTCTGCAGTGTAACCTCATCAGTCACTGCAATGTAGCCTCCACTGTAAGTGTTGCGTACATCCTTTGTCTTTCTTCCAGCTTCAGGTGCGGTCCCTGGCGCTGCGTGTGCTGAGAGAGATCGTGCGTAATCAGGCGACACGCTTCAAGGACTACGCTGAGCTCACCATGCTGCGAATCCTGGATGCACACAAGGATCCGGCAAAAGACGTATGTTATCTCGGAATTTTTTATTTTGTGAATGAAGTGTCTTCATTTGTTATCTTGCTGTATCTTTTGTTTCTGGAAATAAGTTTCTGATGGTGTGTATCACTGTCAACCTAAGTATCTGGATAAAGTGAATATTTTGAAACCACTGTATAAAAATGAATTCCTTAATTAAAGATACGTTTCAAAGAATTCTAGACACAAACAAGTCACTAACATGCTTTTTTATGCCCCGGTAGGTTGGCATATAGTGATCGCACTGTCCGTCTGTCTGTCTGTCTGTCTGTCTGTCCTTCTGAAATTCCGTCACACTTGTGTTTAGGTTTCGAAAAATGGTCATAACTTTTGCAATATTGATCATAGCAACTTGATATTTGGCATGCATGTGTATCTCATAGACCTGCACATTTTGAGTGATGAAAGGTCAAGGTCATTCTTCAAGGTCAAAGGTAAAAAAAATTAATCAAAGCGGCGCAGTAGGGGGCATTGTGTTTCTGACAAACACATCTCTTGTTATCTTAAGCGTGCTTCGTGTGTTGTCAACTTTTAGATCATTATCACACCAGAGGCCATATTTTTCATCCAACTATGATGAAACTTGTGCATAATGGTTATCTGTTAGAATCTGGGTCATGTGCATCCAAAAACTAGGTCACCAGGTCAAATTTAAAAAAACCAGTTTATCACTCTAGACTAGTAGAGGCCACATTTTGTACTCAATATTGATGAAACATGGTCAGAATGTTTATCCTGACAACATCTATGCTTAGGCCAAATAAAAAAATAGGTCCGTTTCCGGTCGCCCGACCGTGTCTCCAGAATCGGCGCCGACCCTCAACTTTTTATTGGGGTCGCCAAAAAAAAATAAAAAAAATGTGTTCATTTTCGTTTATTTCGGTTCATTTCTCCATTCTAGTACCCGAAAGACAAAAAAAAAATATAAAAAAATCCCTACCTACCGACCCTGTTTTTTTTTTCCAAGGAGACCGGAAACGGACCTATTTTTTTTTTTTTGGCCTTTGTTGGAGTGTGGAAAGCTCTTCCAGGCAATTATAGCCCTCTTGTTAATATGTGTTTACATAAGTTAGTGAGTCTATGAAACATAATTAAACTCCTTGTGTGTAAATTTAATTGGCTTTGTGGTTACTATACAGTTTAAAGAATTGACAATTATCAGAACAACACACCATACAGCATTCATCTTCTAACAAACTTTTTATGTTTTAAGATATTTCTGGGTATGTCTCTAAAATTGGGATAATTTTTAGCTCGGCTGTTTTCGAAGAAAACCCGAGGTATTGTCATAGCCAGCTAGTCCTTTCGCCATCCGCCATCCGCGTCATCTCAAAACTTTAACATTGGCCATAACTTTTGCAATATTGAAGATAGCAACTTGATATTTGGCATGCATGTGTATCTCATGGAGCTGCACATTTTGAGTGGTGAAAGGTCAAGGTCATCCTTCAAGGTCAATTATTATTATTTATTTATTTATTTTTATTTTTTATTCAAAACTGCACCCACAGCCGAGCCTTGGCACCCGTTCTGCAGTGCTCTTGTTTATTTATGTTTTTAATTGTGTCTTATTGGTTTTTTAATTTAATAAGTGCAATAGACATTTCTTAATTTGTACATGTATATTATATATAATATATATTTTGATTATAGAATAACTTAATTCTGTCTTTAATTTCTTCATTGAGATATGATCCTCTTTTTCTCCCATTCTGTAGGAGTATATCGAGACTCGAATCGAACATTGTATGGTAGGCCAGTTCTGTTGCATTTAACCATGTTTTAGACACATTTCTTACTTGCTCGGTGTAACAATTACCACGACCACAGAAATATGCATGTTGTTTTCACTCCCTAATTTAAATGGGTCTTTTTTTTGAAGGTCTATTTTTGTAGATGTTCACTTAAATAAAAGTGAAGAGGTTTGTGGGTTCTATCTACTTTTGGGCCATTCACAGTTTAACATGAAAAACTATTGTAACTTTTAATAAAAAATCTGCCAGTCATGTAAAAGTACAATCCTTGGCACTTATAAAGGTTTTCATAACATTATTGTTATAAAGCTTTTATGGTAAGTGTTAGAATCTTTAAAGCGAAACAATGTTTAAACTTTCAAATATGAACTTGCATTGAACAGTAACCATGTAATACCATGGATTGAACAAAATTCAACATTTAGGAATTGTATGTTTGTTTCTTTCAGTTGATTTATAACTGTGCTTCATGTTTTGAAAGGTAGCTTCTTATACAAATAGTGGGTGCAATTTAATAAATCAGTCAAACAGTTCTGAAACTTTATGAATCAAAAATCTACTGTTTACCATGTTAAAGTATCATACTTTACTTCATTGTTACATAATAATCAACCCCTGTTTCACTATACTAAGTACTAGTTGCAATATTAAGATTAGCTGTTTGGCCAGCAGACACTTATTCTTCTAACATGATTTGAAGGTTGAAAATGTTAATAAACCAACATCACACTTGAGATCTCATGTGAGTGCCTTAGGGCATTTGGCACTCTTGTCTTAGGATATCTTGGCCAAGTTCTAAAATGGTTCTTGAAACATCACTAAAGTTTCACATCCCCGTCTCACTGTTTGAAATTCCCATACCGTGAATTCTTGAATTATCTCCCATTCCATTCCTCCCTGGCAGGTGGTGCGTGCAGCGGAGGAGTGTGCGGCCACCCTGGCGACCTTCATCCCTGCGCCCCAGAGTATCCGTATACTGGTGCCCATCATCCAGTCTGCCGGCATGCCCATCAACCAGGCGGCCATCAAGATGCAGACGCGCGTCATTGAGCAGTTGTCTGCTAAGGACCTCGAGCCCCTGCTGGCAGAGATCATACCTGGCCTGCTCAAGGTGAGAGGGAGTCGTGCTTGTAATTAGGGCACAGTAACCCTTTACCACTCAGATACGCACTTTGATACATGTGTAGTCCCTTAGAAAATCAATTAAATATATAAACTTTCTTACTAGATTCAACTTTTAAAGGCTTCATTACCAAACCTACATACTAATGAGCAGCAAACAGCATAAAACCTGAACAGACTGCGAGTTTGCGAGTTACTCGCAGGCTGTTCTGGTTTTATGCTGGTTGCATATAACAATTTTCACTTTGCTTCTGAGCGGTAAAGGGGTAACAGATGGAAATGCTTTAATAAGCCTTGCTGGTGTGATAAGTAATATGTCTAGTAATTTTTAGTGATCTTAAATTGACATGATTTTAACTGATTTCAGTTTAAAAGCAATAAGAATTCGCAAAGAACTCTTGCATCTTGTTAATATATAATAAAACTTAATATTGTTGTTTTATTTATTATGTTGCAATTTTGACTCCAAATAAAGCAAACAATTTAGTATCTCAGAGGTCTCTGGTTATATGCATAATGCTAATATGTGATTTAATTTGCAATCTTAGTGGCTCCTGTGACTTTAACCCTTTGCATGCTGGGAAATTTGTCACCTGCTTAAATGTTGACTGCTGAATTTCTAAAATTAGCATTTTCTTCGATTTTTTCCAAAGAATACTATCAGAATAGCAAACAGTTTGGATCCTGATGAGACGCCACGTTCTGTGGCGTCTCATCTGGATCCAAACTGTTTGCTAAGTCCTTTAAAATTCGGTTCCAGCGCTGAAAGAGTTAAGAAGAAATGAATGTAAGCCATAAGGTTGGCATGCCTTTTCACAAGCATCTTGCCACAAGGTTGCCATAACCTTGTTGTTACCCTCTTTAAGATTCCCAATTATATGAGCTTTGTTCTGGAAAAAGTGGGCTTAATGCATGTGCGTAAAGTGTTGTCCCAGATAATCCTGTGCAGTACACACAGGGTAATCAGGGACGAAACTCCGCTTTACAGAATTTTTCATTTAAAGGAAGTCTCTTCTTTGCAAAAATCCAGTTAAGGAGGAAAGTATTGTCCCAGATAAGCCTGTGCTGACTCCACAGACTAATCTGGGATGACACTTTATGCACAAGCATCAAACCCAGTTTTTCATAAACAAGGCTCAAATATCTTGCCACAAGGTCACCATAACCTTGTTGTGATACACTTAAAGATTCCTAATTTTGGGTCCTCAATTACAGGGTTATGACGACAGTGAGAGCAGTGTACGCAAGGCCAGCGTGTTCTGTCTGGTGGCTGTCTACATGGTGGTGGGGGAGAACCTGAGGAACTACCTCTCAGATCTGAACGGAAGCAAGGTAGGACCAACATTATGCAGGGCTGTATTGCTAGCTCATTGTTACAACGCTAGAAATTCCACAAAATAAATAAAATTGTGCACGCACAAAAAAATGTTTTCTACAGGATTTAAAAGAACAAGAAAATTGTGTTTTAAAATATATAACATAGAGAAAAATAGGTAAGTGTTGATTATAGATGAGGTTTATCATGCGAGGCTTAGAAAACGAAAAGCACGAGCCTTTGCGAGAGCTTTTTCGTTTTCGTGATAAACCTTATCTATAATCAACACTAACCTATTATTCTATTTATCCCACTTTTTATTCTGTAAACCTTTTTATTTAAACAAAAAAAGTTTAACTGGATAATTTCACTGGATTTATGAAGTCATTTTGTCGAAAAAATGACGTCATTTCGTGCCGTGTATTATAGCAGAAATTTAATCAACGGGGCTTTAATCAACTGAATTCGCTGTAAAAGTGGGATAAAATATTTAAGTTGTTTGTGGGATTATTTTTTTTTTGGTGAAAAGAGAAAATTGAAGAGTGTTTATTTTGTTTCAGATTAAGTTGTTGAATTTGTACATCAAACGAGCCCAGGCACAGAAGGACAGCGGCAAGGTCACATCCCCGTACCTTTCAGACACCTCGTGATAGCCAACCAATCATAGCCTTGATAACAAATTTCTACTCCAGAACCCACCAGTCAAAATTGGTGTTACACGAGAACTCACCAATCAAAGTTGGTGTTACAATCTGACAATTGTGGACTGACTAATGAATTGTGCGATATTATGTGATATGGGTATTAGAATATTTATGGTAGCGTTTGCTTATTGGCTTTAGTAGGGTAGAAGGATTTTGATGTGCAAAGAATAGATGATTTACAGGAAAATATTTCATCTACCTGTACTGCATAGGTTGAGTGCACACCCTTAGTTGGGCAGTGAACAGTGTGTTGAAATAATCACTGAGATTAAATAAAAGTATGTTAGAAACCTGTGTACTAATATCATATGGAACTTTAAAATAGATTTTTTTTTAATGTCTAAAGTCTATGGCACATGTTTTTTGTATTTGAAGTTTGTAATAGTTTAAGCAGTTTAATTACTCTAAATTTTGGCTGTTTAACAATTCTTTCTTTGAAGAAAAAAAAAGTCCATTCCACATAGTTAAAACTGTTTCTTCATCGTTTGAATAATGTTTATGTTATGATTAAAATTTGCATGAACATTTTAGCTTTTTTAACTAATTGATTAAAAAAATGTGTATTTAATACGTTGTTGTTGTATATAAATGACCTTGTTGTGCTTTTCCAGTACAATTAATATTGATTCATATTGCATTTAATTAATATGTTGTGCTATAGCTGGACACGTACAGAGGTATATATCTGTATATAGGAAGATTTCAAACTCTGTATTTTTC
>VMBQ01003702.1:4423-22174 GCA_007657795.1 Dreissena rostriformis
TTATTATTATTATTATTATTATTATTATTATTATTATTATTATTATTATTATTATTATTATTATTATTATTATTATTATTATTATTATTATTATTATTATTATTATTATTATTATTATTATTATTTGTCTAATTGGCATAGATCATTATGAACGAATGTCCGCCTTGTCAAATTTATCATTGGAACGATTGTCGGTAGGAACGAATGTCCTGATACCGTACGGAACAACATAATTAAAACAAGCATTTTCGTTTGACCACCACAGATCTATGAAATAAAACGCTATATATTTATCACTCATAATCACTTACAAGAAATTTCAATATACATTCATAGTCAATTTTGTATATAATAATTATGCAATATTGTCTTTCACTCTAAAAGAAATTTTATTCAATGTTAAAGAAAATAAACATAACATTTAAATAGTGATAAGTAATTCGCGTTTTAAAGTGCTTTGTCTAATCATGGAAGATTCAACATATCTTACACGTTCGATAATTCATGAAAAATAGCACACACCATCACACCCATACCTTTGAGAATTATAATTATATAATACTATGTATTTTATTTTGCGACTAATTTTATTTGTATCTTTGTTTTGAGCAATTATCGATGTTAAGTCTTCAGACTTGTCCAACTTGTTGACGCTCTCAAATATGAAGCTACGTTTTATATGGGTAACATTTGGAGCCAAAGAATTAAGCCCATATAAAAAGTATCTCTAAATCCTTTGCACGTCTTATAAATAAGACTAGTCTTCAGACCACCTTTACTCTGATGTTTTAATGGGTTACCGGTACTCGTATTTGTATAAAAATGAAATAAAATTGTACTAAATTACATGTCGGTGACTTATTATTTAGGTGTTATAATGTTTTTTTAAGATATACTTATAACTTATTGACTTAACACATAATTGTAGAAGGGTTCGGTATAAGAACAACTTTAAATGCCTTGCTAAAGGAGCTAGCTTTTATAGCGACGCGGTATAGTTTCTGCCTGATTAGGAACCAGGAGGTCCCGGGTTCAATCCCCATTGTGGTCGGGGATTTTTCTGGCTGGGTTACATTGGCGCCCAACGTAAAAAAACACAATGTGTGTCAGACGTCCCACAGATGTCGTGGCAGAGGGAAATTCGTGGAAGAATTTCGAAAATGGAGGGGGGGTGTAGCAGGGCTCGGTATATGGAGAACTGCCTTGCTATAGGAGCTAGCTTTTATAGCGACGCGGTAGAGTGTCTGCCGGATTAGGAACCGGTAGATCCCGGGTTCAATCCCCATTGTGGTCGGGGATTTTTCTGGCTGGGTTACATAATGTAATAATGTTAATAATCATCAATATTCTCCACCATCTGCATAACATACATGTAGGAAAAGAATGTTATCATGTTCAGCCTCGTTCTAAGATTCGACGCGTCACGTTTTATCTAAAAATAGAAACAGTGTAGGTATTGTGCAACTGGTCTATTTGGAGCAACCAGTGTTCGATTCCCATTCTGGCCGGGTCAATGTAAATTGTTTTTGTGGTGACAATACAATATATGTGGGGCTTCAAAAGGTACTATAGTTTTGCCACATGGCACAAGACCATGTCAACTTTAAAATATGTTTTTCAGTGAGTCAGTGAGTAATGCATCAAATTAAGCTCGTAATATTTAAAATTCTTCCAACTCTTACGAGTCTAAACTGGAGCTCCAGGTCCACATAATGCATATTCATCATCACACACTGTCATGTACTTATTCAGGTGAGGAAGGAACTAAGAAATACAACACATGCACACACGCACACAATTGTTCACAACCTGTGGCTTTTCAAGCCTCAACAATGCAGCAGACGTGAACCTCCTTATGTGAAAAATGGATAGTCAATAATTAAAAATAATCTACAGTACAATTGATTAACCACACAGACTACAGTACGGAAACAACACTGAATTGCATTTAAGTATGTGAATAATTTCATCATTGTTCAATGAATGGATTTTTTTTTTAAACATTTTACCAACAAATTGTTTGTTTTAGTAAATACATAAAATACAAATAAAATCGATTACGCAAGTCGATTGCGTCAATCCATAGGGATCCGGCACAGTGTTGGTATTGCAAAAAACACACTTATAGAATAAAATCATATATGATATATAATATATAGACAAGGGGTTGAACATGCCAAATAGGCAAAATGTCACAAATGCAACGAAAGTGCAAATTACAAAGTCATTATCGTTTAAAATTTATAAACCTATATATAAAAGTGTAACTTAATATCATCTGCAAACGTTGGCCATACAAAAAAGCTGCCTCATTCAACCGTTTAAGTATAACAAACTGGCACATCGAACCAAAGCGACAGTTTTCGCTAAGTAGCACAAAACCCCGCACTCCGATCTAACCATAACCCTTCGTGTAAATGCGTACTTACAAACAATACTATCACGATTTATCGCTTAACATTGATGAATAAGAGTTAAATAAACAACTTACCCCTAAAAACGATAAATTGTGATAGTATTGTTTGTAAGTACCCATTTACATGAAGGGTTATGGTTAGATAGGAGTGCGGGGTTTTGTCCTACCTAGCGAAAACTGTCGATATATATATTATATATCATATATGATTTTTTTCTAGAATTGTTTTTTTTTATGCAATCCCAAGTTGGAAACACTGTGTCGGGTCCCTATGATTCAATCCAACCTGTTTCCAGTAATTGCCAATTTAATGTGTGGATATTTATGAACTGTGACAACATGTTCGTCCACAGACATGATGAATTTTAACATGAATCTTGGACAAACATTTGTCAGAGAAGCTAGTACTGGTATTCGCATGAGGATGGTTCAACGATCTTGTTAAAAATCAATCTCGTTGCTACATATTTTCGTGACCTTAAAATATTAAATATATTGCAAGCCAATGATTTGACTAGATAAACAGATTTTAACACACACTTTTCAATGTTAATTAAAGAAAGCATACTGATTTGCTACCATATAGCATTAGCTAAAAAATATTGTTTAACAACAATGTAATTCTATATGGACAAATTTTTGTTTTATTTCTGGTGTGAAGCCATGAAATGAGTCAAAATAAACATACTGTTTATATGATATAGCATATTATATAGTAGATTTTTATCGAAAATCAATTAATATTTAAAAAAAGATAATAGGCGAACTAAATAACTAAAACACAGTAGCTCTAGAAAGCAACATATTGAATTTAGGAAGCTGTAAAATGTGTGTAAAATTGATATTGTATACTATTGATTACATTGATGTTTACTGTATTTTGAATTTAACATACATATATGATTGTTCAAAAAGGTGATTTATTTGTATTTAAGTTTTTTGGGGGCTCCCGTCATTCTGCCATGGGGGTTCTTTGTAAATGGGAGTTAGACGGGGGTCCCCCGTCAATCTCCCATTTTCAATAAACCCCCATGGGAGATTGACGGGGGCTCCTGTCAAAACCCCACGGAGGAAGAAAATCTACAAACACTTTATTTTCTTATTAAAGTACATATTTCTTACAATTATGACTAAAGCATGTGCATTTGTAAACATTAAAACAGAAAACAAAGCATAATATTTAAATTATTTTTTTTTGTAAAATATAGGGAAAATTCTCCCGTCTGGAAAAAAAACTCCCGTTGGAGAATTGCAATTCTTAACGGGGGAGCCAAAACCCCATTGGGTTCCCTTGGGGAATGGCAACTTTATCATCAAATAACTTTACTTTCCAAACATTTTCATTATTTTTTATAATTATATGTATGTACTCATTGCCCCCTACAGATATGCAAAATTTCTTTAAAATTGTTCAATAAATAAAAAAAAAAGTTTGCAAATAATCTGGATTTGCAAACTTAATCTGTTAGTTACTGTTAGTTGTCAATACAGATTTTGAACTTTAAAGAGTGTGTGCTTTGTCGAGTTTGAAAAAAAGTATAGAAATACTAGCGGGTAAACGGGAAAAGAGACGCTGCTAAGAATATTTATACTGAATCGTTTTGTTTTATTTATATTATTTAAACATGTATTTAAACAGTTTTTTAACTTATTTAAACTTATTTAAAAGTTGCAGACTTAAGTCTGTACATTTTACTGTATTTTGTAAAATAGAATCGCCGCATACGCGTTGTAGGTAATAGCGTGAAGTAATCGACGATTATTTTTCGCGCGTTTGTGAGAATTAGGCATTGAAAAAAAGTGAATGTGTAAATGTATTGAGTGTTTCTTGTTTGTTTTGTGGAAATGTATTGTGCTGTATAACATTATCTTATTTTTTTCGGAAAGTGTGTAATTTAGATTAAGTTGTTGAGCAGGTACTTTTTACACAAAATTTAGCTTGTATTGTAGTGTGACATTTGAAAAAATAGAGATTTGCAGTTGTAGTGTTTGAAGTAGTATTTTTTACCTAATAATTACTTATGGCGCACTATTTGTCAGAGAGCGAATTGCGTAATATCGAGAGTGAGAAAGGGAAAGAGAGAACAGTAAAAATCTAAGCCTGCGAATGTTGATATGCTCGTTTGGTTGAGGAAAGACGAACAAAAAAGGCAAAAACAACTGATAAGCTTACCATCGCAGGAATAGAGAAGGAAACGAAGGAATTGTTGAAGGAGCTACCTCGAATAAAGGACAGTTTGAGCTGCGATGACAAAAACATTTTCACACAGAACATGAAAGTACCAGAATAGACATGCACGAAGAACCTGGAAATGCCCTAGATGAGAATCTGGAAGGGCCTGAGAAGAAATATGAATAAACAATGGAATTCTCAGTTTCGAGCCCATAAATTGAGCACAGGTCTCTGTGTGTTGAACTCGGCAGTCAATGTATTTTACGTTCATTTCCAGATTCTATACTTTCGCGGCGATGGAAATAATGGTCTGTTCGATACGATGGTGTTGGCCTCTTATAATGGTGAAATATTTTTCCACTTAAATTTTCTACTACAAGTATTGCTAGGAGTCTTATTTTTGGCAGGCAACAACAGTTCGATATTAGTATCAACCTTATATCCAAACAATTAGGGCACACCTCATTGGCAACATTTTAATCCATACAAAATCTGAGCTCGAATGTGTGTACTTCTCCATTGAAAGTCACGTGAGAAATCATCCTTGTATCACTTTAGTTAATCACATATTAAACCAGATTTAAGCACAAGATTACAATTTCAATGTAATAGAACTTTATAGTAAGACATACTATAAGTAAGTTTAAATAAACTAGCAATATTCTGTTTTATTTTTTCAACAGTAAAACACTTAAATCCCTATTGACCTGGTGATGCAGTAGATTTAATAACTTTTTTGAAGCCCATAACGGTACAAAACAATCTTTTTTAAATATAATGACAACTTGTTGTTAAACAATTTTTTTGAAACTTGACATTTATCTATATTTCTGGATACACATGTAATATGAACATGATTGAAGATTGAAAAGTCTCTTTTTTGTTCAGCAGAGATTTTCATTGCTGAAATATTGTCATATGTGTAAAACAGTTATATTGAATTCTTGGAATGTTTCAGAAACTGAATTGAATTGAATTTCCTGCTGTCCAAGTTTTCAGCAAAGTTTGTTGTCTCCACATCTATATTTTGTAGACCTTCAGTCACATACATTATCTCAGTGCCTGCATGTTTAAGGTACGTCTCTGGCAAGGAAAGGAATTACATTCGAGTGTTGAATCAGTATCAGTATCCATAGCATAGCTGTGAACACAAATGTATGTGTAAGCAGACTCAGCTTTAAATGTGTCAGTAAACTGGGTTTTTTTCATGACTTTTTTCCTTTGCGGGATTTACTCTTCCGTTTAACAGCACCGGCCACGTTTTGTTCCTTATAGGTATTCTTACAATATTAAAGAAAACAGAAGTAAGGTAATATTGTTATATTTATTCAGTCAACATCACTGCTCATGAAACAGAATATATACTAGGCTACGTCCAGCAACAAGGCAAATGTCTCGGAGTAATTGAGAGTAACTAGGCTACGTCCGGGAACCAGGCAAATGTCTGGGAGTAATTGACAGTCACAAGGCTACGTCCAGGAACCAGGCAAATGTCTCGGAGTAATTGACAGTCACAAGGCTACGTCCAGGCAACAGACACATGTGTCGGAGTATTTGAGGGTCACTAGGCTCCGTCCAGGAACCAGGTTCATGTCACGGAGTTATTGAGAGTCACTATGTTACGTCCAGGAACTAGGCAAATGTCTTGGAGTAATTGAGAGTCACTATTCTACGTCCAGGAACCAGGCAAATGTCACTAGGCTACGTCCAAAAACCAGGAAAATTCTCTGAGTAATTGACAGTCACTAGGCTACGCCCAGGCACCAGGCAAATGTGTCGAAGTAATTGCGAGTCACAAGGCTACGTCCAGGAACCAGTCTCACTGTCTAAGAGTCATGAAGAGACACTAGGCAACGCCCAGGAACCAGGCAAATGTCTCGGAGTCATTAACAGTCACTAAGCTATGTCAAGGAACTAACTGTCTCAGAGTCATTGAGAGTAACTAGGCGAAGTCCAAGAACCAGCTAGAGAGGCTCGGAGTAATAAAAACTCACTAGGCTACTTCCATGATCCTAGCAGCTGTCTAGGAGTCCTAAGAGTCACTTCGCTACGTCCATGAACAAGGCAGCTTTGTGGAATTATTAAAGGCATTGGGCTATATCCAAGAACCCGTCACGCTGTCTAAGACTGTCACTAGACAACGTCCCGGAACCAGCAATATTGTATCTGTGTGTTTGAGAGTCACATGTTAAGCCCAGGAACCAGCCAACTGTCTAAGAGACATAACGAGTCAGATACACGTCCAGGGACTAGCAGTAATGTCTCGGAGTCATAAAGTTCCACTAGGTTGGCCAGGGAACCAGCCTCACTGTCCCGGAATCATAAGGATACCTCTAGGAACCATCCGGCTGTCTGGGACTCATTTAAAGTCACTAGGCTACGATCAGGAAGCAGCCACACCGTCTCAGAGTCGTAATGAGGCTCCAGTCTACGTCTAGTAACTAGGCAGCTGTCTGTGAGTCTTTAAGAGTTTCATACCACGCCAAGTAACCAGAGCAGAAAGCCGCCTGGGAGTCGTGACGAGTAACTACGCTACGTTCAGAGACCAGCAACCCTGCCTCGGAGTCATGAAGTCACCAGGCTACGTCCAGGACTCGGGCATCTATCAAGGAGTCACCAGGGTACGTACAGGATTCATCCATTTGTCTGCGAGGTATTAATAGTCACAGGCTACAACCAGGAACCAGCCAGCTGTCTCGGAGACATAAAGAGTCACAGGCTACGTCCAGAAACCATACGTTTTCGGTGTAATTAAGAGTCACAGGTGACGTCTATGAACAAACTAACTGTCTCGGAATCATTAAAAGTCTTTACGCTACGACTAGGAACAGCATGACCGTCTCCGAGTCATGAAGAGTCATGAGGCTACGTCTAGAAAGAGCCTCATTGTCCCGGAGTCATTAAGAGTCCATTGGCTACGTCCAATAATACTAGGCTAACTCCAAGAACTAGCCAGTCTGTCTGTTAAGTTTGCGAATAAGTAGATCAATCACAAGAGCTAGCCAGACTGTCTAATGGTCATTGAGAATCGACCCGGGAGGCAAATACACAGAATGTCTGGGAGTCAATACTATACGATACGAGGGAAGCCGGACTTTCTGGAGGTCTTTGGGAGTCACATTTGTATGACCAGGCATTCGCCAGACAGTCGCGGAATCATAAAATTTCGACCATGTATTATCCAGACTGTCCGTTTGTCTTTTGAAATCACTAGCTTACGACCAGGAACTAATGAGACGGTCTTTAAATATATGGGAGTCACACGGCTATGATGGTGTCCTAAGTTATAATTCAAAGAAGTAAACAGCTCTGAATACCTGTATATAATTAGATTTTTTTATATGAACTTAAGTAGATGAGGTTAAAGTAAATTAAAATAAGCATGTTTTCGACATACACTTTCCTATATGTACTTACATGTTTTCAATAACACTATGGAACTTATATAATCAAACTATTCATAACAATATTACCCGTCGCTCAATGAGACGAAAACTCTGATTGACCATTTAGGTGTCATTCTCTGCTTGGCGCGTATTACGTGGTACTGACTTAAAAATAAGAATGTGCATCCATACCAATAGGCTCGAAAGGCGATATTAAGTTGGTACCCACTATTTATTTAGATGATACCTCAAACAATGAGTAGGGACCTTCTATTATTTAGTTGGTACCTACTAGGATTTACATTTAGCCCTGTATGTCACGCCCTACTGTTGTCGTTACTTCGAATGTGTCTGCGATTTTCTTGATACTTAGAATAACGCAAACATATCAATTCAAAAGTGACAAGTTTATCAAGCATGTAAGAAGTTATAAGACTCAAAGCATTTTATTATATGGCATATATTAAAATTTATTTTAAATCCAAACGCATAATACACCTATCCCCAAGCAATCATGAATTCTCTAAAAAAAACAGTAAACTAACAAAACGGTTCAGTTAACACGCATGTAGGAGAGTGATGAAACATCGTGTTTTTATTGTTTTATGTTTTTGTAAAATTCTGCGTACAAAACAGCGATGTGACTGCTACGCGCTTATTTTGACACACATTTCGGTTAAGGTGTCGATAAACTCGGTGAATGAATTACACTAAACGATACTCAATTCGCAACTTAAACGCATGCTAGTGTAACTTTAATATAACACACATTTATGTAACATGTAGAGTAAAGAGTGGTATTTCATCTTCCAATCCTATCCAGTAGGTTAAGTACTGTTAAGTTCCACAAGAATCACACTGTTTACATTATTTTTAGAAAAACTACAAAGGGCATACATGTTTGTGTTTATCAATTGTATTTATAGCTGATCATTTGCCTTGCCATATCATAATTCAATACTGGCCACATTGTTGTGATTATAATTACAAATGTTTGCATTTTAACGCAAACATTTCGTTGTGATCATCCGTTCACGTGACTTCTAAGCGAATTGCCACAAGTTTACAAGTAGTCCTGGAAATAAATAACAATAGAACAAGCACATAAAATGAACTATATTTATTTCTATCAATGATCAATACGTGTTAAAGGACGCATTAGCAAGCGCTATATTGTTTTTTTTAAGCAATCGCTATGGTGATTATAGAACATTTACACCGTTGTGCAACCGTTCACTTTTGCGTTGTCAAAGTAGGCGATAATATTTGACAGTATACCTGGTGCATTTACCTAAATGTACTGTTACCGTTCTAGTGACACTATCTATAGGAAGAAACGCAAGCCGGTCCAGCAACCCGCATCATGTCGGATGTCCCCATCTTCACGTTACTGCGCTTGTGCCCTTCCGACTGTATCTTACGACACGTTACCCGATTGAGATGGTACAAACACCCAAAGATGATGATATTCAGACTAACAACTGTCCGTATGGGATTAATCATTGTCATCTCATAGTCTACGACAATTTTGCTCTGCCTCGCGCATAATGGACACATGTACTCATCTATCAGTGTTCATTCACTCAATCTAGTACAGGCTGTGGAAGGGTATACCCGGACAAAATAGGAACAGATTTGAAACTTATATTTTCTGAAAGGTTATAGCTTGTAGATTCTGAAATCACAAAATTCCCGAAAATTCCCATCCGGGAAACCTCAGAATCCAAGATGGCGTCCAAGATGGCCGCCGTAAGTTAAGATCAGGGGTACTATGGGCACTTATAAGATTATTTCTTTAAAAGTATAACTCTTTTTGTGCCTAAATCTTTTGAAATAAGGATATAATAATTTAACAAATCGCTTGTTTTCATAATAAAATAACCAATAAGGCATCCAAAATGGCGTCCAAAATGGCGGCCATTTACATAAAAAAAAACTTTTTTCTAAATTATTTAAACAATTTACAGTATTTTATTTTGGAAATTGTTGCCTTCATTCACGTAATGTCACAACAATAACATGTTTGCACTTATTGTTTGTTTTATCAACTTGAAAAGCCATTATGGCGTACAAAATGGCGTCCAACATGTCTACAATGTGCCTTCAAATGACCTTTTCTTATGTCATATAATAATGTTAACTCCATTTTGTAGTGGACATTATCATAACAATATACATAATGTCAAAATTAAAGTTTCAACTTTAATATTTTTGACTGAATTCAGGTATGTACAACGTTTCAGGTATGTTATTATAGAAGTGGGTGGGGTACTGTTATTTTTACGACATACAATTAAAACAATCTTTTATTGCTTGAACATTTATCGTTTTATATATATTTCAAGTACATTTTAATTGAAAATACACTTACTAATACTTGCATCATAAAGAGTCAAGATATAAACAACATTAGTCTATCAGAGATCATTACCCTTTAAAAAAAATCTCGTGATGTACACTGGGGATCACTCTAGAATCTTGTGATGTACCATGGTGATCACTCTAGAATCTCGTGATGTACGATGGTGATCACTCTAGAATCTCGTGATGTACCATGGTGATCACTCTAGAATCTCGTGAAAATTGCGGCCGCATAATATTTTAAACATCGACCGTACATGGGTTTTTGTTTTCTTGTTGTTTTCTTGTGTGTGATGATAGAGGTTTCCTGATTGATTTTGAACAGTTATTGTTATGTGACTAAACATTTGGAGACTTTCATAAACAAGAATTACCTCAAGACCATGTGCTCGACTTGGAAGCTGTAATTTACAGCTTCTTTCAGTCACCTGCACACTTACATTACCAGTAGCATCACGCCGATAAATGGTCGATATGTATAGTTCGAAGCATTCTATGAATATACGAGCTATCAGGCATGTCGATTCGTTGATTTTATATATACATCTTCAATGACGTCAATTCATTGGGCGGATTAAGATTCTGCACATTTAACCAAGAGTTGTTAAAATAACAATAAACTTCTTATTTATATATTGTATAAAAAATACAGGGTATCTAAAGTGGTTAAATTAAAAATGTATCGGTACAATGTGTTTACGGTATTAAATATGTAAAAGCTTCGGTTTTACTGTGACATAATGTTACTATATATGCGTGTTATATAGCCATTATAAATGAAGCATGCACCATAAAATGGTTTCATGGCTGAATAAAAGTATCACTAACATGTCTGTCGTATTGAAACAGATGATATCTACATGCGATAAGAATGCGAAATCCAAAACCACATAGCGACATGTAAAACCACATTGAAATCAACATTCTAAATTCACGCAACAAAGGTGTCTATTTTCTCTACGTCTCTGCAGTTTTATCGGGGATGAACATTATGTACAACGTTTTACGTATTAATCATGGCGTCATGAGCACTTGAATTTAATACTTGTAAAATAAGTTTTGATGCTGGCTTTGTTGCTTTTTGTCTAAAATGCACTACATCTTGGAATCAAATCGTTTGTTTTGGTAAATTTGATGACGTTCAACCTTTGTTCTGATAACAATGCTCATCTTAAGAGGTCAGTAACAAGCTGTTTAAACAGATGTGTGTGTTAAATCGTATAACACGTGCTTTTAATTGAATACTATATCTTACATACAAATGGACTAGCGCTATACTAAAAGTGATCATAACCATGAAATAGCGCGTCGACAAATACCTACCAAATACCGTAATATCCTTTACACTGTTAAACAGAGGTTTGGTAACTGGATATTGCCTTGTAACGGAAAACTACGATGATGTTTAATGACACGCAAGGCAAGGCGCCTTGTTGTCTACAGAACACCTGCATTCGATATAAAGCAAACATGACATATATCATTCTCCTTCACAATTGCTTCTATACAAAAGCCCATTAACATATCTGAAATTGTTTGTTACATGTAAACGTTACCATAGTCACTCATCGTATATTATTCACATTCGAGATATCGTTTTCCTCTTTCGTATAATATATTCGACAGTGAAAAGTTGATAGATAGATATATAGATAGATAGTTTCATCTTGTTTCTATTTATGGCAATATGAATATCGTTTTTATTTGCATGATTAATCTCTTGAATTGGGTTATGTAGTTCACATATATATTCAATACTTAATATAAAATATTCAGAATATGTAAATTCAATGACGTGAAACAAAATAGTATGTATAATTATGTAAATACCCTTCCCATTCATCAGAACAATTATTGTGGGGAAATAATGTAATAACTTGCTTACAATTTGCATATAAAAAATACACATTACAAGGGAATACTTAATAAAGGAAGAACTTTTCCCAACCTGTTTTGTGACCATGAACATTGGACTTGGGTCTTTCATGTAATACTCTTTTATGTCTCACCTTGATATTGCTCCCTTCTGCAATTTCTATTAAAACAGCCTTCTGCTCTGTTCAGAGGGTTATCATAAAACTAACATTTTCCATACCAGCGTATAAAATAAGATAACATATAGCCATCATGCCACACTGAACCAATGATACTTAAAAGAGGATTGATGAAATGACTCAGATAGAGTGGGAAAGAGACACTAAGGTACATAATCTTTTGAAACATCGTCATGACTGAAATTAAATAACAAGTCAAGGAGTTGCATCAGGTTAAGTATGTGTATCATGTTGCATTACGTGTCACCAAACATCCATATATTAACATTATCAATGTATAACTTGACCTGTTGTGGTTTTGATTCCGTAATCTAGAACTTATAAATGTAATCAGAGCAGGAAGTGTGGAAAAGGATTTCTAAAAATCAACTGCACCTGTATGGCTGTAGCAATTTAACTGACTAATACTTTGACATCTCAAATGTTTGCTATTCAGCAGGATATATATTGGCCACAGCAAAGAATTGTTTTCCGACTCAATCAATTAGATTTTTACATGGTTAATGTTCCATTTTTGAATGACAACATTCCTAAGAGACATATACTTTCCAATTACATACAATACAATAAATGTGTAATTTCCCTGTTTAATGACCTACCCATATTTACCTGGAGAACACTCTTTGTTTGCCTTTCGTCCGTCGTGTCTAACCTTCGGTCAGTGCGTATGCAAACCTGTATTTTGCGATAAATCAAACGAAACTGAAACTTTGGTATACTAATACTTGACATCGCGAGGCAAAAGGTCATGTCAAAATAACTTAACATAGAAAAAAACTGAATATGACACAAACTAAAAAATATATGATCATGCTTTAACTAAGATGTATTGGGATATATATGTGCCTCTGTCGATCCCTTTCATTTTTTTTTGTCCGCTCGCCTGTCCGTCCGTTCGCAAACAATAACGTTAAAATATAATTACGGTCGTGAAACTTCGTATATTTAAAAGGGAAGACGACATTTTTGTGTACGATCTTTAATCATTTTCCCATCATCAACCGACAACCCACCCCATCCCCGATTGTAAAATTACAACGTCACAAATTGAATGATAGTGTAGAATAAATTCACCATATACGGTTGAACGCATTTCACCTGTACAACTGGTTTCATAATATCGGTTAAAATACATTACATTGATTATCCTCGTTTTCGTTCTCCGAAAACCGAATTAAGGTAGAAAACAAGTTAATTTTAGAATTCCTAGTTTTTCTAAAAATATGTTTCGTTCGGAAAAATGTAATTGCATGGTTTTTGGAATGTAAGGATTGGGTCGTGGTAAACAATTATAAGAAGGCTAGCCTCAATACCAAGAATTTATGCTTTAATTAGTTTCAAACACGCGATATCCGTTTGTCGCCACCGAACCATTTCGACGAGAGCAATAAATGTGTAAAAATAAAGTTGTCTGTTCGACGATTGCCACTGACTCGTACAATTAAATAAGATCTTCAAATGATAATGTTCGCTCATAATAATCCCACATAGCAGGTGTATTTGATGTGTTCGTTCAAATGCCTTTCGGTTAATTCCGTAATTGACGGAAGTACTCGGTAACCAATCAATACAACTGGTCTATAACGCGGAATACTACTCGTTGCAAATCGGGTGTGATCTGGTTTTTCCTCATGACTGATTCTCAATGTGTCAGTTTACGTTGCAAACTGGTGACTTTTGGTTGAGGTGAATCCGATTAAATATTAAATAAAAACTGTGACATTGATTATCCCTTGTTTGAGGTAAGATTAAATATTAATTGGTGTATACATTTAATGTAGTGTTGAGAAATAAATGATATGCATCTATTGTTGCTAATTGGATTGAGAACCAATTTTGAGCTTTTAATAAAAAATAATCATGCTTAAAGTCATGTTTTCGGCTATAGAAATTTTATTCGGGCTATAAAAGCAAAAAGCATGAATACTGCGATCCAATAAACAACACAAGTAAGTTTGTCTATGTAGTCATTTTAGTCGTAATAAACTCTGAATTTATTTTAAATCAATATTTAAAAAGGGTACGTTTAACGGCATACACATGAATTTATATTTCTTACAATGCCATACTCTCAGTGTGTTAAGGTACAACTGATTCGTGTCATTAAAAGACGTAAACAACCAATAATATCAACGATATCGTTAAAACGATTTAATTCTTTAATAATTTAAATATGGTTTCAAAACTGATTACCATGACACTTCTCTAATGTATCCCAGATCATATATCGCGCCATCAAAAGGTGGTAACTAAACAAATTATTGCTTTTATTATTGACTTACGAATACATATTTTATTAAAAGGTCTGAAGACCTGTCTGTAAATAAACCACAACCAATTGTTTTAATTCTTCTTAATACAATCATCTGAGCTGCTGATTGAGCTTTAATTTGGTCAGTGATTGTTAAAAACTACCCATGACTTATGCCAATATGGAGTTTCTACTGTCATTCGTGCATGATTTTATTGTTTTTAAAACAGTTCTACCATTATGTGAGCTTTAAATAACAACAGTCAGAGGAATCAATCTTAGACGACCTACAACAGGCAGTATCTACAGCCCATTAAATAAATTAAAACTATTTTGTAAGGATCAATTATAGTTTTACTTCTGTCATTTGCGTGCGCTTCATTTAGCTTGCTCTATTTAACCAATCCCAATCCGAGTTTTCATACATTTAAGCAATTCTGGAGACAATTCTTAGTCGGAAAATGGACCTCTGAGCGAAATAATTCTGCGTCAAAATTTGCAACAGGCTGATTCAGATCAACTTGAGAAAATGCGATTTTGTTCATTTAAGACACGACCAAACAGCTTAATGCTGGTATTGTATATCATAAACCGTTTTCGAAAAATAAACAGTCTGTGTCGGAAAATGTAGGCGAATTTAAATGAATAGAAAAATATATGTTTTGTGAAAAAGAAAGGATATGATTGAAAAAGGACAGTGCGGGCGCAACATTTTTTATTTTTTTATTTAACTATTTTACGGTGTCGCAAATCCGACGAAAATCAAATCAATTTGTTCAGACATAAGAAACGCTCTAATGCTGACAAATGTGCCAAATATAAAGGGGCACACACAACATGCTTCGATCTAGAGAGTTGAGTGTCAAACTGCACCCGATACGACTCGGGTTATACTGTTCAAAAGGCCTGAGGTAAACGGAGTAACGCTGTTCGGACAGGCAATGGTAATACAATCATACCATTTGTAATTGGGTTAGCCTCTAGATAACCTGGCTCAAAGATCTATTTATAAACAGTTTATTTATAGATAACGAAGGAAAACGGATTAGGCTACGGTATATTTAAGTATGCAATACCAAAAATAATAACAAACAAAACTTGTGAACAGAACAATGTGTTTTTTTATTAACATTTTTTTATTTATTTATTTATTTATTTATTTATTTATGTATTCATTCATTGATTCAAAAATTCAATAATCCGTCCATTCGTCCATCCGTCCGTCCGTCCGTCCGTCCGTTCGTTCGTTCGATCGTTCGCTCGCTCGTGTGTGCGTGTGTGCGTTCTTGCGTTTGTTTATTGGTTCGTTCGTTCGTTAGTTCGTTCCTTCATTCATTCGTTCGTTCGTTCATTCATTCTTTCATTCATTCATGCATTCATTCATTCATTCATTCATTCATTCATTCATTCATTCATACATCCATCCATCCATTTATTCATTAATGCATTGATTCATTTATTCATTCATTTATTTATTTAAATATTTATTTATTTTATGTTGAACTTTTAACCGTTTTTTAATTGATTAAATGTATTTATTTTCTTTTAAAATATCCGTGTGTAAAGAAAAAACACTACAAAATAAAATATAAGTATAAAAAACGTTTCAAATTGAAATATCGTCAATTATTAAAAATATGTATTTATTAGAAACGCGCTAAAACCACCAGGCCATTCATTAAGATGCTTAATTACTATTAAATTGATACAATGATTTGCCATAACGTGTGTCTATTTGCATGTTCGTACATTCAAAACTTGTTCTTATGTAAAAGTCTTCAGGGAAATATATTTGTTGAATAACCATGGGTTGCTTTTCATAGTAAAATAACAGACGAGAAAATATTTCAAGGAACGTTATGAATTAACTTAATTATTAATGCGCAAATTTGGTTTCTATTACAGCACATAATACATGTGAAATAAAAATTCGCTAGCGAAACATCTAATGGGACAAAGGCGCAATTATATTATATTCCTTTATAAAATACGATTTTAGTTTGAACTTATCTGTTGACCTTTAAGTAACATATAAACTGTCTCCGTGTGATGCGAATTATTTGTTTTATTATTTACTTAATTGTATTTGTCGTCCTCAGTAAACTCGAGGTGTTTTTTTTCTTCCAGAAAATCACTTCTTCGACTTTGATGTCATCTATACTCTTCAATAAAAAAGTCAACGGCGCTATTTTCGGACTCTTAACACGATTTTTATTTCACAATTGGAATCCATATTAGTTTTCCTTTGCTTTCTGAACAAACATGTTACCACAATAAAACAGCGGAAGTCTACACTGTGTATAAGCAACCTGCTGTGGTGTTTCCAAATTTAAGCTTCAAGTTATCTCATATAAATCATACATCGGCTGTTTCCCTTATAATATCGTCTTATATTACTTAAATGTTCTGTCGCAAAGTATTGTGGTTAGATTTTTCATTTAGAAAACACAAGGAGTCATAAATTTGTGTTTAGAATGTGTGGAAAGACAGCTGCGTCTTAATGGAAAAAATCTGTAAAGTATGTAGAAACGTTTCCTTTTAACCTTTATTTTCACAAACGGAATATACGCTGAGCATCTTTAAAAAAAAATCTTGCTACCATTATCGTAGTTCCTTAAAAATTGAATAAACACAATCATGTAATAGAGTCAAATGATTGGGTATATTAACAACTATTTTAACAATTTATGTAATTTCATATTAAACCTTTAAAACAAAGAGAGTCTCATTTCATTTAATTAATATACTTTTAATATAAATTCTAACAGAGAAAGGGTCAAATAAATCAGCTGTGGCATTTGTTTTCGCAGTTTCGTATTATGTAACAATATAAATAACAGTAAAAGTGTTGCATGACACACCAACATCAATTACTCTGTTGGCATGAGATGTCATAAAGTACTACGTGAAAATATTATCAATCGATTTTTAACCTTCATTCAACATTAATTTTGTTTTAACGTGGCAGCATTAACATAATATGCATCTAATAAAACATAAAATAAGAAGGATGATGATGATGATGATGATGATGATGATGATGATGATGATGATGATGATGATGATGATGATGATGATGATGATGATGATGATGATGATGATGATGATGA
>VMBQ01003702.1:25622-58701 GCA_007657795.1 Dreissena rostriformis
ATTAATAATAATAATAATAATAATAATAATAATAATAATAATAATAATAATAATAATAATAATAATAATAATAATAATAATAATAATAATAGCAATCATAATAATAATAATGATAGCAAGAATAATAATAATTAAGAATAAACTATTACAATGTATGCATCACTTTTGTTTTAAAACTTATTGGAATAATTCGTGCTGGTCTGAATTTGACGTTTTGTAACTCAGAGTTATTTAAGGGTATGGTTTATCTTGGGTGATTTATATAGTTTAATGTTAATTATTATGTGAGCAGGAAAATGTAAACTAAATAATTTCTCTTATGCCGTTTAATACAAATTTCGAATACTCATTAAATCTTACTAAGTTAAACGCAAATTTATCAGTATTAAGCAAAAATCCGGACTGTTACTCATGCAATTTTAAAATAACTTGATACAAATGATCGCCATTTGTAAGCAACTTGTCGCACACAACACTCGTGCCCAAAGCTCTTACCCTTAATGTCACACATACATGATGTTCATAATATTGACGTTGGGAACGGACTGATTTGTATTTATGATCTTTACTAAATTTGTGCACAACACTTTGATTATCTTGGTCGCTTAGAAACTTAACCACAAGTGACATTAAGTGACACATGACAAATACATCAAGTACTAGAGCTAGCCAGACCGTCTTAGGGTCATTAGTAATCGACCCGGGAAACAAAGGCTCAGAATGTCTGGGAGTCAACAAGCTACGATAAGGGACGAGCCAGACTGTCTGGTCGTCTTTCGGAGTCACATTTTTATGACCAGGTATTCGACAGACAGTCGCTGAATCATAAGGCTACAACCATGTATTATCCACTGTCCATTTGTCTTTTGAAATCCCTAGGCTACGATCAGGCACTAATTAGACTGTCTTGGAATCTATGGGAGTCACACGGCTACGAAGGTGTTCTAAGTAATAATGCAAATAGTACACGATTCTATATATAAGGAGAAAGATGTGTGTGAACAGCCAGATACACAAACAGACATACATATTCTCATTTGAGACTTCGGCGTGTGTGCCTAGCTACGGTGCAGAATGAAGCATACATACTGTGAAATCTATATATATTAAGAATAAAAAAAATCGGGATTTGTAATGAGAATAAACGTTTTAATGTCAACAATTAATATTTCCATAATTTGGAAACACCGAAAATTGTCTAACTTGTATTTAAAAAGTACTATGTTGAGAATATTCAATTATATTACAAAAATTGGGATCTTTCATTGGGATATGCGGTTTTTATGTCGACAATTTATTTTCTCATACTTAGAAAAACACAAAAATATACATGTCGCAAATAGGTATAGTTAACACGCATGTAGGATAGTCATGACGCATTGTGTTTTTGTTCTTTGTGTTTTTGGGGCGATTGCTTCTTTAATTCGCACCATTGGTAACATAATATACGTATACCGAAGAATCAATTGCAGAATAAAGTCCGTTACTGCAATTAACCTAACTTTGCATCCAGATTCTTTATTCGCAAACAAAATAGCTCCGATCGCATGGTATAAGTATTAAAGCGAACAAACATTATCGCGTGACCAATTGAACATGTGTCATGGGGACAGAGTACTCATCGCTGTATACACCCTCTATGAGGACTGCGTGTAACTCGGGTGCTAATGCCATAGTGAAAAGACGTTGCCATGGATGCAACGCGCGCTGTAAGCTGATGATGTCAAACTGATACAATCCAAGGGTGTTTGTCGAACAACGAGTGTGTTAACACCGTGAAGGCGGGCAAAACTGGATTGAACTGGATTTATTTATGAGCATTTCAGAAGGCGTAATTTTTATGCTGGTGATTAAAAGATACCCACAAAAGGTTTTTTTTTAATACTTTATTTCTTCCAAAATTGAAAAAAGATATAATTGATGATTGGGAAAACCCGTTTTTTGGGATCGGGTCCGTTTTACGGCCTTTTTTAAAAAGCAGGAAAACCCCACACATTTATATTACATGTAGAGTTAAGGGGGGTATTTCTTTTTTCAATCCTATCCAATTTGTTTAGTATTGTTAGGTTCCACGAGAATAACAATGTAGACATTATTTGTAGAGAAACTACACAGTTCATATATGTATGTGTTTATTAATTGTATTAATTACCGTTCATTTGATTTAACATATCATTATTAAATTATTATTCGTGATCTTTTCATTTTACCAAAAACAAAAGGTCATTTCAAAATAACTAACCATAGAAAAAACTGAAGATGACAAAAAAAATGTATCATCATGCTTTAACTAGGATGTACTGGGCTATATGTGTGCCCTCTGACGATCTCTTTCAGGTTTTCTCGTCTATCCGTCCGTTCGCAAACAATAATTATGATTATGAAACTTGGTATATTTAAAAGGAGAGATGATTGCGTTATCTATGATCTTTAAACGATCCTTATGTCAAAGGACAGGTAAATAATAAATCGAATAAATACACCATATACGGTTGAACGACTTTCACCTGAACAACTAGTTTCATCATATCGGTTAAAATACATTACATTCACTGTCCTCGTTTTTCGTTCTACGAAACCCGATTTAAGGTAGTAAACAGGTTAATTTTAGCATTCCTAAAAATACGTACGGGTCGGATAAATTGAATTGCATGGTTCGTGGAATGTAGGTGAGCCGAATGCCTCAAATGTTTGGATCGTGGTAAACCATTATATAAAAAATGTAGTCTCAATACCAAGAATTCATCTTTAAATTAGTTTGTCACCACCGACCCACTTCGACGAGAGCAATAAATGTTATCCTAGCATTCATAGAAAGCACTAACTAAAACCTAGTGAACTAGACCATTTCGGACCCGTCTAATGAATGACACATTGTCGGTGGTTTTGGACTATCCAACAATATACACAAACATACAGGTAAATATTGCGGACATATCAGGTTTTATGTGAATCAAATGTCTTTTTTTTCAAATAATAGTTAAGAACATGCAACCACATTTTGTATTATATTGTGTTTTGGATCAAATGGTCAAAGTCCAAGGTCAAACTTACACAAATGTTTTAATAGAACATCTTCTTAAATTGACATTGCCGACCCTTCAATAGTGTACGGCAGGCCAACTTAAGGAGCGACAATAGCATACCTGTTTCAAAAAGAATTATATTATTAAATAATGCTGACGGTATAAACAAAGGTACATCAATATACCAGTATTTTTCTTTTCAAACGAACACTGTGTAGGCGACTTTACGCGGTTTTTATTTTACAAACAACTATTTAAAAAATGCTTTATCAACGCTTTAAATAGTTTTACTTTGAACTATCGGGATCGGGAAAAATCAAGTTGACTGTCCGACGAATATCACTTCATCGTACAATTAAATAAGATCTTCAAATGTTAATGTTCGTTAATAATAACCCCACATAACTGGTTTATTTGATTTGAACAGTATATGCGATGCCTGTTATTCTGCGGACCAAAATATTTAGATGACAAACAATGGGCAAAGTAAATAGTTTGCGAACCAGTTCTGTCAGCTAAAATTAGTGTAGGCCTATCCTCAATAATCTTAGCCAACCAGCCACAGTCAGTAACTTAATTAAACTCATTCCATAAAATAACACTAGTTTTTAAGGATGCTTAATTATTGTATTTGTCATCTTTGTGCACTACATTTATTTTGCCCTAGCATCATTCCAATTAACTTTTTTCTTACATTAAAAACATACGACTCGACTTTTCAAAGCCAGACGAATTGGTCGAAATAAATTTGAAAACAAGCTGTGACAGGAAAATTCAGAGCAACGAGATGAAAAAAATACATCTTCGTGAACGAATCAATATTTTAACTAAACCATAAACAGTCTTTGTCGTACAAAGTTGTAGTCTTAACTAAAATGGATAGAAAATAGCTCTTCGGCGAACGAAATTGAGTGGGAGGCAAAATTAACACCTATGGCACATTAACGCAATATCCAATTTTAAAGTCTAGTGTATAATTCAATTATGTACTTCGGCAAATCCGTCGAATATTTTATCAACTTGTTGTGACTTATGGTGTGATTGTTTTCTTTTAACATGTGCATAGTTGTTAATTTTAAAATGTGCCACATCACGATGTCAAATACCAAAATCGTTATGAAAGCAAAAAATCATTTAAATGTTATATGGAAAATAAGTTTTATTGCAAAAATATGAGCAATAAAGCTGGCTTTTAAAGAGATCCTTTCTCAGGATTAAACTTATATTTAATTTCCGTCCAGCAAAGCGTAACATCTCTCATCACGGTTTACTGGCGACTAAAATGTCGATTTAAGTGTTATGCTGGGTTGCGAGAGAATTTGATAAAATGTTAAATGTTTTATTTAGGGACGAAAGCTTTTTGTAATTGCAAGACCACTTATTGACAGCCGATAAGAAAAACAACAAATGTAACAATCTTCAAGCTTGGTTAAATTCACATAAGTTGTCAGAAGTCAGCATACTTATAAATTTAACTGAATTTCGGACTATGTTAACTTTATTTCTGACATACGTACACTTGTGTAATATTATTTTGTTTGTTAAAATGCTGATCGGTAAATTCCGTAATTGACGGTATAACTCGGTAACCAATCAAAACTGGTCTATAACGCAGAATACAACTCGTTGCAAATCGTGTGTGATCTGGTTTTTCCTCATGACTGATTCTCTATTTTTCAGAATACGTGGCACACTGGTGAATTTCGGTTGAAGTGAATCCCATTGAATACTAAATAAAAACTGTGACAACATTGATTATCTCTTGTTTAAGGTAAGATTTATTATTTATTGGTCTATACATTTAATGTAGTGTTGAGAAATAAATGATTTGCATCTATTGTTGTAAATTGGATGCATAACCAATATGGAGCTTTTAATTTAAAAAAAATCATGCTTAAAGTAATGTTTTCGGCTATTGAAATTTTATTCCGGGCTATTAAACCAAATAGCACGAAGACTGCGATCCAATAAACCACACAAGTCAGTTTGTCTATGTATTCATTTTAGTCGAAATAAACTCTGAATTTCTTTTAATGCAATATTTTAAAAGGGTACGTTTAACGGCATACACATGAATTTATATTTCATATCAATGCCATAATCTCAATGTGTCTTAGATACAACTGATTCTTGACATTAACAAAACAAAAATAAACAATCAAAAGAATGATATCGTTTAAACGATTTACGAATGTTTCCCAGATCATAAATGTATATCTAGCCATCAAACGTGGTAACTATATCAGTTACTGCTTTTATTATTGACTTACGAATACATAATTTATTAAAAAGGTCTTAAGACCTGTCTGTGAACAAACCGCAACCAGTTGTTTGACAGATTTACCCCTCCCCACCAAAAACTAAAAATAAATAAAATATTAAATAAATAAAACTATTTATTAATCGTGCGAGCGAAATCAAAAAAATCCATTTTTGATAAAAATCCTATGCGAGCAAAAAGCACAGAATAAAGATGCATTATTTGTCCATATTAATTGAACTTTTCTTCCAAACATATTCAAAGCGTTATATATTCCAAAAAATGTCATCCGAACTGCTGATTGCGCTTTAATTTGGTTAGTGATTGTTAAAAACTACCCATGATATATGATAATATGAAGTTTCTACTGTCATTCGTTGATGATTGTATTGTTATTGAAACAGTTCTACCATTACGCTAGCTTTAAATAACAACATTCATAGGCATCAATCTAAGCCGACCTACCACAGCCCATTAACTAAATTAACAGTAGTTTTTAAGGATCAATTTTAGTTTTACTTCTGTCATTTGCTCATCATCCTCATTATCATCCTCATTATCATCCTCATCCTCTTCCTCATCCTCTTCCTCATCCTCATCCTCATCCTCATCCTCCTCATCATCATCATCATTATCATCCTCCTCTTCCTCCTCCTCCTCCTCCTCCTCCTTCTCCTCCTCCTCCTCCTCATCATCATCATCATCATCATTCAAATTTAAATCTATGGGCGGGGAATTTAGGAGAAAATTTAAATAAAATGATGAAGTTACTCATTATAATTAAGAATAAACTATACATAAACAACTTCGTCTAATATATAAGGATTTTAATAAAATTATCTGACTGTTTAAATTTACATAGGAAAAAGATTTTTTGTCAATTTATTCTGATTGAATTTCATTTTTTCCAACTGTAACTTTTTTGGAAAGTTTCAGTTGTTATGATACACCAGAGACATAGATACATGACTCGATTTAAAACTGATATGCTTTTTGCATTCAATTCATAGAAAACTATAAATCTTAACATAAATAAAAGTATTTTGCAAAACACGTTTTACCTATCCGTTACTCACTAAACTCCGCTATACACCAATTGACTGTTCTTATTGGTTTTTTTTCGCGATAGCTATGAGGCGTCCATGCGAAAGTTATGACGAGCGCACGCGATAGCTATGACGTGCGAAAGCAATAGCTATGAAGTGTGTACGCACTAGCTATGGCGTGCACCTGCGATAGCTATCAAATGCGCATGCAATAGCTAGCGCGTGCGCACGAAGTAAATTACCAAGGAAACTTGTGGAAATGTCGGTCATTTTGTTCCTAGTGCATTGTTGTTGTCGTTATACGTGTGTATGCGATAGTTATTACGTGATTACTCAATAGCTATTACGTGAAAGCTATTACGTGCGCACGAGATCACGAGATCACGAGATGCCTATCGCGTGTTCACACAATAGATAGCGCGTCCGCACGTAGTAATTGACCAATGAAACTTGTCGAAATGTAATCCATTTTGTTTAAAGTGCACCGAGGTCAATTTTTTATAAAGGCTGATCTGATAAATATTCCCATTTTACATTTAAAACTATCGCGAGTTAACGTCTAAGCCGTCGCGTGCGCACGTTATAACTAATGCGTGCGTAGCAATATAATAATTCCACAGAATAAAGCGGTTGTCGTCGGACCTATTTCGTTTGTAGTATTTTGTTTGGTTGTATGGGATGTCCATTCTACACATTCGCACGTGACGTGATGAAAATGCAATACACTGGTGGCAATAATTAAAAAAATTGAAGACACGTATTGTTTAAGGTCAATTTTATTATTTCTCAATATAAACGCTCAGAAAAAAATATTTTTTGTGCAATCATTTTATGTTAATTAAATATTTACATATACATTGTTACACACACAATATTAATAGACCTGTCTTGCTATATTCCCTTCGAAGGTCCCTTTAAAAATGAACCATTAGTAAAGAAGCGTAGTTACAAGCATTCTTAGTGCCAATTGCTGTTCCGTTGTATTTATTTGGTTAAATTTAACATATTTTTAGGTCACCTTAGCACAAATAAGACGTGTCTCGGAACCATATGACATGTTTATTTACACATATCTACTGATAAAGGTTTCTTGTGATTGATATCTTAAGCCAGGTTACATATATATTTATTTGTTGGTCACGTATACAAATCATAAGGTGCTAGTGGTGTGATATCATTTTAACAATATACATAATTCAACATGGTACTGACACATCAAATCACATTGTCAAATATATACATCATATGTTTTATGAAATGAAACAAATGATATGGCAACACAATAGATCTTTTTAAACTGCATATTTGATTTTTAACTACAATAAAATTTAAAAGTTCTTTAGAAAAGTATTTATAATCCTAACAATCGGCAGGGGTATTATAAGAATGCCCTTTGTCCTTCAGTCAGTCCGTCCGTTCGTTAGTGTGTCAGTCCGCCAAGCTGTCCGTCAGTCTGTCCGTAACAGTCTCGTGTACGCTGTATATATCCTATACCAATTTCGAATTGTTCTGGTACTTCCCTCAAAAGCTAATGGCATTGAGCCGATGTATAGAAAGCAATTAAGTGTCATTTTAGCTTAAGGTAAATGAATACTGCAAGGTCAAGTATTTTAGCTTTCATTTTCGTGTCCCCTCCATATCTCTAAACTTTCAATCATTATCATGAAACTTGGCTTAACCATTAACGTCATTGAGCAGAAAACTTTTAATCAGGCCAGCTCAAGGTCAAGGTCATACTTCAAAATCAAAAGAGTAATATAAAGAAGTGAAACTCCAGCTGCTGGAGCAGTATTGAAATCTTATTACAAACAATTAGTTGGTCCTTTATTTATGGGTAGTGACCGATTGCCGAAACAGTACAAAACAGCACAATACAGCACAATACAAAACAACATAAACACAAATAAGAATAAAGCTGGGGTCACCGCCTTGGAACGGTCAATGCAACGCATTGGGGGTTTAAACCTGGTTATAGAGCGCTCAACCTCACACTTGGCCCAGCAATATTCATAATACATTTAAGTGTAAATAAAATTTAACGTCATAGCATTGTAACTCAAATTAAACAAAAATAAAAGGGAATTAAAACGCATTCAATTTAATTACTATTTAACAACTCAATTGCATTTTTTCATGAAACATGGCGAAAATGTTGAGGTCATTGGACCAATTCGCGGAAGGCATGAGTCAAATCATATGAGATCAAAATCAATGCCATGCTTGAAGGTCAAACGTTTGGACACGATTGTTCGTGCCCGCTCCATAGCTCCTATATCCTTTTACGGATGTTTTTGAAAATTGCCTTCAATGATAAAATTCCTGCGAAAATGTTCACAATGCATGAGTCGGTCAGGCAAATTCAATGTCAAGGTCATATTTCAAGGTTAAAAGTTGAGACACCATTTTCCTGTCCGCGCCATATCGCCTGTTCAAGGTCAATGTCACTCTTGAGGAGATTGTCGGTTCATATCTCCTATAACCATTGAAGGATTTTCATTTAAAAAATGTTCCGAAGTCATAAGTCAATCTCAGGTTCACGATAACAAGGGCAAATGTCTCCTGTCTCTGGGACTATATTGTTGTAATTACATGGAGCAAAGGTCAATATAAAATAAGTATTGATTAAAAAATCGGCAACAATCATTATCAGCTTTTGCGATATTGTGTTACAATCAATTTTTTAAATATAATGCATTTTAACATTTAAACATTAAACTGTATCTGTAACAAGAAAAAAAAACATGTTCTTGGGGACATGAACCATTCACACATTAACGTGCATATCAGGTACAAGAATCGAACTGAGAAAAACCGAAGATGGCTTCAGATATAGAGCACTGTCATTCTAAGATCAAAGCTGCGGGTCGGAGACATGGAACAAAACTGGCAGACAAAATAACACATTTTGAAAACCCAAGGGAGAAGAAGCCCTTAAAGGATGAGGAAACATACTCAGATTTAAAACAAATTGCAGCACAAGCATTGGATGTAGAAGATAAAATTAATAAAGACGGAGTTTATCAATGGAGCATCGTTAGCAAAATTGACAAATTTAACAAGGAATATCGCTGTCGTCAACATAAGCCATTGGAAGAGAGAAATCAGTTCCAATTGGGCGTAGCCAATATTTTGCTTGAGACGACGTTCGTAGATCTGATCTGCGATTGTTTGATCGTTACGAACAAAAGCGACTGCAAGGGAAAAGACGAAAAAACAGGCTCGAAAGCTAAGTGCATGCGAATTGCCCTTGTGGCGGCTGCTAATTTCTCAGATGCGTCAGACACGTTTACAGAAAAGCTCGCAAATCATAAAGAATATTTGGAAACAATTAAAGACATTCTGCTCGACTATGCTCCAAGACATCTTCGAACTCAGGAACCTAAGTTGTCGGTTAGACTTTTAATTATTTATATATAATTGTGTATACTATGTACCTATTCGTTTAAGACCTTGGGTTCTTTTGCCTTATGGTAGATTTTGTTTCAGATAGCCATAGCCATCATAGAACCTTAACATTTTCTAGTCACTTAATTCGTATCAATTTAACACATTCATTATCTAAGAAATTATGAGCCGTGGTCTGTTAGTTTGCTGTTAGTTTAAATTTCATTTGCTTATAATACTTATTATTGTGTTGAATAAAATTGTCTAGGTCGAAGAAGAAAAGTGTATTACCAATGGTCTGTCCGTCATCTACAACGTTTGCAAGAGACCAAATAATATCGATCGCATACGAACTCTCGACCTTATGAACGTCATGAATCACTATCTGAATTCAAGTGGAGACCACGAAAGTTTGATTGCTTTGGCAATTTTAGCCGGTACGTGTTTCTTTTCAATAACGTTACATTATTGGGTCACAGAAATAGACATTACCTACACATTTTACATTTAAGTGCAAACATTTTAATAAAAAAATTAATTCAATTAAGTAACGTTGAAGCGAGCTTATATCTAAATACGGATACAAACGGAAATCTGTACACACCTATATAGTTTCATTGTTAATACATATGTACAGGGATAGTGAACGAAGCAGAGTGCGACATTATCAAAGCAGCCAAGAATCGGGTTGAATATCTGCTGAATGTTCTCAAGTGCGCGCTGAAAACAAAACCACGCCTGTATAAAGGATGGTCATGCAAAGAGTGTGGCAACAGTGGGTACCATAATATACTTACTTGTGAAATAAGAAATGGAGTGTTCGATGGCATTGTCGGAATATTATTAGACCCGGTGTTCAAATACCTTGACTATGTTGTATCTGTTCTAAACATTATGTTTCAACTAAATGACTGTATGGAATGCAATTCTATGAAAATATAATTTGTTAGAATAATAATAAAAAAATATTAAGGTTGAACATATTTTAAAATGATTTTCTCTTCCTTTTAATTCGTCAGCTACATAATTTGTTAACACACTACGATTGTGTGTTGATAACAAATAAGGAATAACGATTGGTATTATTTATAGTTATTTATAGTATAATTGATTTATAGTTGATTTTTTGATGGAAAACCCACAAGGCCAATTATATGTGTAACTGTTTGTTGCTTATAATATGTTTAATAATGCATGTATTTGTAAAAAAAGAAAATTTATTATATTCCTGTCGTTTCAGTTATTCGATTGTTGGCCAAGAATGATGCCAATAAACAATTACTTACTGAGCTTGGTAGCCTGGAATTGCTAGTGAACATGGGTCAAACAAGAAATGCGGAGGAGCAATCTGGTAATATGTATCTCTTGTGTTTCACCCTTGTTGTTCTTATTCAAATAACATGTAGTTGACCTTACAGTGATTCTTCCGTTTGTTAAAGTAAATATCCAAATGACACATTCCAACGCCAAATATAAAGGTTGTGAAACATGAAAACAATTGGGTATGGTCAATGAAAACAATGCTAAATCCTTTATACACTATTTTTTATTATAAATATCTTATAAGTCGTTCTAAATGTTTCCCATTTGCAAGTTTATTGACCATAAAATTCCCAATTTGATGGGAACCGTCCTGTTTCCAACGAAATGAAAACACACAATATATACATATATTTTCCATTACCGAATGGAATGTCCTTAAGCTCTTTGCTGCAGACTAAATGCACATTTTCTGTTGCATGTGGCCTTGTCATTTTCTGATAGTCTGTCTATACAAACCAACATGATTTCATCAATGAAAATATCTGAATTATCTGTATGGCTTTTTGATTGTATACATCTAAGATCCTGCAAAACCTACAAATTTACTACGTTTTAGATGAAGGGCACATGTTCAAATCCATTTTGCCGCAAACGTGAATGCAACTTGCAATTGTTGTTTCCACTTTTCAGAGAGTGTGCATGCCATTTGGGAGTTATGTTTTGACAAAGATAATCAGAAGAAGGTTATTGAGGATGAGAAACTTGGCGTAATTGATCTGTTGATCGAACTAGAGAAGTCATTTTTTGTCGACGTTAAGAAAGCTTGTAATGGTGCATTGTGGACCCTGCGAGATGCGATGAAAACCTCTAGCAACCAAAAGTACAAACAATTTGGTATGATTCAATAATTTATTGAATTTATTGTATTATACAAATGTTGTTTTTCTCATATAAACAATTATGTTGAACTACATGTGTGTCGTTAAGTGTGATAATATTTTATCAACTGTTTATGTTTTATTATTGTATGCAATCGCATTGATATTGTTTTTCTGAACATGTTAACGAACCGTTCATCGAATAATATCGTCTTTTATTATCATTGCATGCAATTCTGTTTTAGCTGAGAAAAAAGAAAAAGAAGCCACAGTAAGAGACAAGTCGCGGGTCATACAATTTCGTCGTGAGCAAAACAAAAGCGCACAAGGTTGTTGTTTTTTTTTTAATTTAGTGTCGATTATTGTGTATTCATATAGTAAATATTGATTTCATTGATTTTGTTTCGTTTCAAGAAATGCATAATTTCTGATGGTTGCATTCGACTGCTAATTCCAAAAATATTTTTTCTTGGCACAGGATTTATTCACCGTAACAGGGTTCTCGCATTACCTTAATAGTGAAATGATATTATTAAAGCATAATGGCAATAATTAAACACTTAATTTGAACACATTACGACTAATGCATAACAACATATAGCGTCAAAATAACATAAAATCAATAAGCTTCATCGGTGTTAATTTTTCAATTAAATATATTTATTCACATTTATTATTGTTGACTACGCCTCTTTCTTAAACACAGCTTGAAGCATCAGAGGCTTTCCAGACAAATTAGATGTACATTTTTGCTAAAAAATAGACAGTATCGATGTTATCTCTCAAACATATGCGCGAAAAATAATACTTAAAAATAGACCAGAATGATTTTTATGCATTTATGTGTTTGTTAATGTGCATGATACAGAAGTTCTTATATAAATCATGTTGACGATATATTTCAGAAGAAATCAAAGACGACCGAGGTCACGTGATGCTCTCCTATCAGTGGTCCGATCAAGAAATGATAAAACGAATCAGGGATCAACTCAAACGTCAAGGCTATAAGGTACGTATAGATTGTCATTGATAATTAAAAATCCAAAATGTATTTGGTTATTGAAATGATTTATTGTTCCTTTATTTTTTTTGTTTCAAATATGCATTCACCATTTTTCTCATCGTAAATAAAGAATACATACATGTACGACTTGATTGCGTTTACTTATATATTTTATAGGACCAATGTCCATAAAACGATGTCTTAACAATGTGCCTTTTTTATATATTGATGAAATTCGGCTATAAATGTTATCGTTTTACATTGTTGATTACATTAAATTGACAGGTGTGGATGGACATTTATGAAATGGGTGGCTCCACCCTTGAAGCCATGGCAAGCGCAGTGGAGAAAGCAGAAATATTCCTGATGTGCATGTCATACAAGTATAAGAACAGTCCGAACTGCCGAGCAGGTTTGTCTCACATGAAACAATCTCAAGAAGCATAAAGGTTAATTAAGTGGTGCAAAGGTGACGCTTATATGATAAAATAATTAAGATGTCAAGTCAAGTTTTTGAACATTGTTTTTAACTTCAAAGTTTGTATACACGCAATACCGTAAGACGCGGCAATTCATTGTTGTAGCAGCTTGCCGAGCGGTTGTGTAATCTTACTTAACTATGTAATATTCTCTATTTTGCTCATTGAAATTAAGTTAAGAACATGATCACGTTTAAATAACGTTGTGTAAAGGGGTGGCTGATAAGAAGATTATTATTGTTATGTTTTTTCTCCGTATAGAAAACAAAAAAAAGGATAACAGTCAGTGTTGCGCATACCAAAACATCATATTTCACTTCAGAGGCAGAGTACGCTTTCGTAAAACAAAGGTCTAAGATCATACCTTTAAAAATGGAAAAAGGTTACGTCCCGGATGGATGGCTGGGATTCATCTGTGGCGCGAATATGTACTATAAGTTCTTCGGGACGGATACGTTTGAGATGGAGAGCCTACTGAAGGAGATTGGAACACTCTGCGGCAGAAAGGAGCCTATCGTACAACCTGAATTATCCAAACCGGTATGTTTGCCCAAGCAATGCGATTCAGTGTATTCCGTTCACGTATAATCTGATTTAAAAGAGTTAAGTGTGGAAAATAGTTCAATCGATTCAAGTTAGTTGAGATACTTACAGCATTCGCATCTTATTCATGTTATTTCACCAGAAGGCATTTTAATAAGTCCTTTAATAATTTGGTACATGGGATAGCACACCAAAACACTATCCTGTTGTGTTACTGGATCTCTTCGTTATCTCTTGCTCCAGATGCTTATTTATCAGAATTATGTGTTAATTTGGCTAATTTCAGTTAAATTTAGAACCGGCCATTGACCATGTTGACTCGGGAGCCGCATCCAATACAGTTGTCAGGGTATCAGATTTGAGTGCTCTTGTTGAATCTATAAAGACATGGAAAGAGGCTGATCTCAAACGTTGGGTTGATAAACACGATCTAAAACGGTAATTGACTTGTTAAGCAATAGAAAAAACTGTTTTTATAAATATTTAATATTAATGGTCCCTTAATTTTCAGAGATATTGCTTTCTTAGCATGTTCACGTACTGCCAGTGATATATTGTCAATATTTTAGATGTAAGAAAGTCATTACGATATTTAAGCCACCTCCATACTGGACCACTAATACTATTATAGGATAAGCCCACATTGCACCTGTTCGTTATGTGGATGTAAACTTTAACTGAATGAGGTAAGACGTCAGTTCCAATCGAACGTGTAAGTATTACAATTTAAGAACTAAATATTGTAGAAACTATGTTTTCCTTTCTTACTTTTAGTGTTTCTTAATTTTAGTGTTTTAGACGAGAGAATTACTGCGAATGAAATTGCATTCCTTGTGCAGATAAAGATGGAATCTCCCGATTTCTTCTACAAATGCCTCGAAACCAAGATGGCATGTTCTGATCTGCTTTCAATGTCAAAGATTGTTTGGGCCTTACAAGACATAGGCAAACATTGAACCATGTATGAATCACGCTTTTGGGCAACATGTTTTGATCTTTGTTTTACCTGTTTTGAGTATGGATTATGCTTTTATGAAAACAGTACGTAATAAGACGAGATTGTTTAAAACGAATCTGATATACTTAGTAGTTGCCGTAAAATGTTTTAGTGCCGTTTGGAAGCTTTAAGCAAGCTTATCAGGAATTAATTATGATAAGTATTTTATTACGATAACTTTTGTCACTTTCGACATTGTAATATAACGATTGACTTCATTGTGTAGTTGAAGTTTGGCCGTTCTATCCAAAAGACAATTATTTTCAAGTAACATTTAAGCATGACGAATGACAGAAAAAAAATCTCGTTATGTCTATAGCTATTTAAGCTAGCTGTATTTTATGTATGAATATTTGCGTGTGTGATTTTTGTTTAGTTGTATTTGATATCTAAAGCTTGAAGAATTATTTATTAAATAACACTTGAAGTTGAACTGACTAATGCTAATCAAATCAGGAACATATGTTTGTATATCGACCATAATACTATGTTTTCTATTCAGCGAAGTATAAAAAATCTGTAAAGCAACAACTTACAATACATGCATGTGATTGATCAGTTTGAGCAGGAACTTCCCACTGACACTTGTTTAATCAGCTTACGAAACCTGTAATTGTGCAACGCGTGTCTATCGCTTGTGTTTAAGAAATCATATAAATGTGCGATAATTTATGTTTATGTTTTGATGTTGCGATCGTACATTTGTTGCTAGAAGACTGTAAATTATATAACATATGTACTCTAGAATAAGGCGCTAGCATCCGTATATAAACATGTTATTGTTGTAAATAATAGTATGATGCATTTACTGTAAATTGTCCTACTTCTTACATTTTAAAATGTTATAAGTATTCATAATTATAATTGTAAAGAATTATTTACCTGTCTTCCCTAGGTATTTCTATAAAGACTTGTTTGAAATAAAAGATACTTTAACAAAAATATGAATATATGATTGTATTGAAAACTCTAAAATACGAACAATACCCATTGGTATCCTAAATTGTCATTAGAATTATAAAAGTGCAATGCTCAAGTTTAATGTGTTTGTCGATAGCAATTTCCTAGGGTATATTGGCTTTTTATTTGGTTAATATTATTATTATCACAATAGTAAATTGATTGTACATGCATATGTATTGTATATGTGTGTTTGTATGTTTTCTATTTTTCTCTTTAACACTGATGTTAAACTTTGTCCACTTGGGCTATTCTTGGTGAAATTTGACATAAAATTTAACTATAACCAACATCTACTGGTCATGGCTTTTTTCAGTTTCTCATACTATTTATGTTTTGCTAAGAATGTCTTACGCATGTTTGTATGCCTTGACATTTTCTACATCAGTCCGTTTAACTTAAGTATTTTTAACTTTATCATTTATAGATTTATTATTTGTAATACGATTGTAATAAATGTAATCAAGTCTGTAAATGTTTATTTATTACATTATGTAGCAATATGCGAAATAGTAAATTTAACGTCCAAATGAGACATAAATTTCAACAATGAGGGAAAAGGCAAACTCACACAATTTATATGTCGTCATCATGTTGATGTCATAACGTTATTGGATGCGTCAATTTAACAATATCAATTGATGTTCTTTAACGATTTGAATATGAGTTCCTTGACATTTCAAGCTCACCTGAGCACGTTTTGCTCGTGGTGAGCTTTTGTGATCACCTTTTATTCGTCGTGCGTCGTCAAATGAATTACATTGTGATCACTAAAACATGTAAGAAGGTCACATTTATTGCTAAATCGTCATGGAACTTGGACAAGTTCAAAACTAGGTCACATGCTGTCAAACTATGTAAAATTGGAGACAAAAGCGTATGAAAACTCTCGAAGCCATCATGCTTGTTGATGCTTCAACATGAAACTTGCTCAGAACATCCGTTCCATAAATGTCTCAGCTGAGTTTGAAAACCAATTCCGATCGAAACCATGGCTGCCAGTGGTTGCGGAATCTCGTTTATATGACTTCATGCATAGTTAAACACCGTGAACACTGTTTATTCTCATTTGTTGCTCAATATTCATGAACTAGCTTCGACCATTTATTCTTATGATATCTCCACTGATGTCAAACGTGATTACGAACGATGTGGTAATACTACATTACCAGTATGACATTGGTCTTAACATCACATGTGGTAAACAAATACATTTGTTGGTTTCATGTTGAATCATTGGAGTATGCAATCCTGACTATGCCGTGTTTTCTTCTGCATTAGCGAACCAATTTTATCTAGGACACTATACATATATATATGTAGTCAATATATCGAAAACTTGTTCTTTTACTAACTGGCCATGGCATAAAGCTATGGTAAAACAGTATAGCAGACCCATTAATTTGAGTAGGTCAATTTACAATTTAAGCACAATGTTACTTCACTTGTCAGTTTAAACATTTTATTTTCTATTTTAATGTTGGACATTATTGGACCATCTACAAAATATGACAATGGGATAAGTTGCTTAGTTGATCTATCTGATCAAAACAATTAAAAAAATAAAAGCATCGAATGAAGCAGTAATTAATGTCCGTAATTCCCGAAATCCCCCCCCCCAATATCGTATTATTTAATTAAAATAACTTAAAAGAGTGTAAACTAGAAAAATGAATAAAAGCATGTTAAAAGGTCATTATTATATCAAAAACCGGGACTTCATAAATTGAACGTCATCATCGGAATCATCGTCATCGTCGTCATCATCGTCATTAGCATCAGCATCAGCATCAGCATCAGCGTCATTATCGTCATCATCGTCACCACCGTCATCATCGTCATCATCGTCACCATCGTCAATATCGTCACCAACTCCACCATCACCACCATCATCACCATCATCATCATCATCATCATCATCATCATCATCATCATCATCATCATCATTATCATCATCATCACCATCATCATCATCATCATCATCATCATCAACAACATGATGATGATGATGATGATGATGATGATGATGATGATGATGATGATGATGATGATGATGATGATGATGAACACTTATATTGTACTAGTCATAATACTTACAAATTCAGTTGTATGATAAACTGACTTTTTAATTGCCAGTATAACCGTGATGAGAGATATAACGCTTACCTGCACAAACATTAGAAATAAGTGTATTAATTAGATTTGATCTCTTAAACAGACACCTGAATGCTCATATATTTGTAACTTAACGTTTTTTTCTATATAACATTTAAATGAATATTTGCTTTAATAACGATTTATGTATAAAACGTCGTGATGTGGCACATTTAAAAATTAAGGAACTAGCAAAAACTAGAAATAAAAATAATATCGCACCTTAAGTCACAACAAATTGATAAAATATTCGTCGGATTTGACGTACCTAAGAAGTTTAGTAAGTAAGAACAAATACTATATTTTTTAATTGTGAACCGAGTGTCTATTTTGCTTCGCATCTATTGCTTTCGCCGAAGAGCTATTTTTATTATTTTTTGTTAAGACTGCATGCCAGTACGAAATAGGCTGTTTAATTTTCGTTAAGCTGTTGATTGTACAAATGGCAATATTTAACTGGTTGGTCTTGTAGTACGGCGTATGAAATATATACCATGAACGCAAAGAAAGTAAATTACGTTCAAACAGGTAAGATATGCTAAGCTAAGAAAAAAACATTTGCGACATAAGTACACTAAATACACTGTTACCAAACGTATATTGTTCATGCATTTCCATGTGTACAGATAATTTTATTGTGTATTCCCCAAAACAATCATGTGATGCAAAATAAGAACGGACTCCAATAATCCGTATAGTTTTTACACCTAAAAACGTGCTGCTTTTTTAACAGAGTGATTTATTGAAGTATTGACGGTTACGGTTCACACACAATCTAGATATTGTTTTTAGCTTTTAACACATGATACATGCAGCCCATGCGACATTCCTGACCGCTGTATTACATACAGCTCTTTGGTGTATTAATCTGAGATACTGTGCAAATCAAACAAACAGTTTAGTGTGATTATTATTCGTGAACTTTATCAGTCGAAGATCACATTTAATAGTACGGTTCAGTGACATTCGTCGAAAATTATTATGTATTTACCCGATCTCCATATTTTTAGAAAAGTATTTGAAGCGTTTACACGAAAACATGTTTTTGGAAATAGTTGTTTTGTAGGATGAAAATAGCGGAAAGTGGCTGTCAAAATATTCGATTCAAAGGAAAATGATGTAACCTATACCAAAAGTGTGTTTCGAAATAAACGCTAAACAGCCTCATCTCTGTTTGGTATGAAGCGGTATTTAAAAAATACCACAAAACACGATGATGATGATTATGATGATGATGATGGTGATGATGGTGATGATGATGTTACAGGGAAACATTAGATGCTATGAATTGTACAAATTCTGTTACAGTGAAGACAACCAACAAGTTTCCGATAGTCATTCATCCGAATAAAATTTCGACAATTTCAGGTTTTGTAAGGAAAGAGAATGGTGTCAAAACAGTTCTGACAGAGGCAACTGACAGACCTCAATTAAATGGATTGACTATATGTCCAAGAGTTGTTTCCCTTGAAAGTGAAGGTACTACTGCCAGAGTTCCTGTTCGTGTTTGCAACCTTACTTGTAAACCTATAAGAGTATTACCGAACACAAAGATATGTTCTCTTTCAGAAGTCAAAGTTGTTGACTCATGGAAACCTGAACAAGTGACAACTCTTACACCTGTGAATAAATCTTTTGAAAATTAACAGGAATTAGGTATAAAAGTCCATAAAGAGAACTTAACAGAAGAACAGTACGTTCAAGCCCAACAAGTATTAGGAAATTGGGAGACTATCTTTTCAAAATCATTCACAGATATTGGCAAGACAGACTTAGTTAAGCACCATATCAAACTTAATAATGAAGCACCTTTTAAACAACCTTACAGGAGAATACTACCATCCATGTTCGAAGCGGTTAGACAGCACTTGCGGGAGATGATTGATTTCGGAGCCATCAAAGAAAGCAGTTCACCATATTGTAGCAATGTAGTCTTAGTTAGAAAGAAAGATAACAGTTTACGCTTTTGTGTAGATCTAAGGGAACTGAATAAGAGAACCATCAACGATGCTTGCAATCTTCCCAGAGTTTGAGATATGCAAGATTCACTTGCTAATTCAAAATTCTTGTCCAAATTAGACTTACGCAGCGGATACTGGCAGGTTGAACTAGCAGAGGAAGACCAAGAAAAGACAGCCTTTGCAGTTGGAGGATTGGGGTTCTTCCAATGTGAGCGGATGCCATTCGGTTTAACAAATGCTCCCAGTACTTTCAGAGACTGATGGAAAGCTGTATGGGTGATCTAAACCTTAGAGAGTGTCTTATCTTTTTAAATGATGTCCTTATTTTTTCACAAAATTTCCAAGATCATGTCACCTGGTTAGAAGCTTGCTTTGAACGTCTTCATCTGCATGGTCTTAAACTTAAAGCTTCTAAGTGTGAATTTTTCAGCACTTCAGTTTCTTATCTAAGTTATGTTGTATCCTCTGAAGAAATTCAAACAGAGCCTGAGAAAACAGCATCTTTGACTACTTGGCCAGTTCCACAAGGAGTTAAGTCCTTGAAAATTTTCCTTGGTTTTACAGGGTATTACAGACGCTTTGTAAAGGACTAAAGCTGCCAAGAAGTCCAAGAAGAAGAAAACTTCATGGATATGGGGAGACCACCAGCAGAATGTCTTTGAGACTATTATACAGATTCGTACCAATCCACCTGCACTTGGATATGCTGATTTTACTAAACCGTTTCTCGTCTCAGTCGATGCGTCTACAGAGGGTCTTGGCGCCATACTCTATCCGGAACAGGACGGTTAAGAGCGTGTCATCAGCTACGCCAGCACAGGTCTTCGTGCAAGCGAGAGGAACTACCCTGAGCATAAGCTGGAGTTTCTGTGTCTTAAGTGGGCCATCTCGGAAAAGTTCCACGACTACCTGTATGGAAACACTTTCATCGTGTGAACTGACAACAACCCGCTCACCTATGTATCTTCAACAGCCAAGTTAGATGCGACCGGATACAGATGGTTAGCTGCACTGGGCAACTACAACTTCAAGGCTGTGTACTAGGAAGGCGTGCTGAACCGTGATGCAGATGGATTGAGCAGACGACCACAGCAGCAGGTTGAAGAGGTGATGTTTACAGATGTCATCAAAGCCCTGTGCTCAGAAGCCCTAGCCAGGACAGATGGACATCCACTTGCAGAGTCTTTCGTCATTACAGACAATGGTAACCTTTGGACAGACACAGAGGATCCTAGCTACCAAGCTACAGACATTAGTGAGGTAAACTGGAAGGAGTTACAAAAGAAAGAAATACCATTTCCAAGATTTACCACATCATCGACAACAGACTTCTACTACCGAAGGACCAACTGCGCCAGGAATCCAAGGACATACAGAAGTATCTCATAGGAGTTATTTTACCATCAAAGACGGTACATTATATAGACAGTGTCAGATAGACGGTCAGAATGTGTCACAGCTAGTTCTACCAGAGAGCTACATAGACTGGGCCATGAGGAGACAGGACACTTTGGTTGGTGAAGCAGCGGTTCTTCTGGCCAGGCCTGGAGAAGGATGTCGGGATGAATGTTCAAACCTGTCCCATCTGCCTGAGAAGGAAGTCACCTACCAAAGCCCAAGCACACCTGGTACCATTTACAAGCACTCATCCCATGGAGCTGGTATGAATAGACTACCTGTCCCTTGAGAAGTCCAAGGGTGGATACGAGAACACACTCGTCATCACAGACCGCTTCACTCGCTACGCCCAAGCTATACCAACTCGCAACCAGACTGCACAGAACACGGCTAGAGTCCTGTTTGAGAATTTCTTCTCCTTCTACTCGTTTCCAGCAAGACTACATAGCGACCAGTAAAGAAACTTCGAGAGCAAGGTCATCAATGAGTTATGCAACATAGCAGGAGTGCAGAAGACGACGACTACACCTTTCCATCCTATGGGGAGTCCAGTCACCGAGCGCTTCAATGCGACACTTCTTGGGATGTTAGGCACTTTGAATCCAGCCGAAAAGACCAACTGAAAGGATTATGTCAAGCCTATGGTTCACGCCTACAACTCCACTAGACATGTGTCCACAGGCTTCTCACCACACTATCTTCTTTTTGGATGGCACCCGAGCCTGGCCACAGATGCGATCCTTGGGGTGAAGGACTCTACAGCTTCATCCAGCAGCAAGGACAACTATGCAGCCAAGTTGAGGAAAAGACTGGACTTCGCCTACCAAACAGCCAAGCAGAACTCCGAGGAGCAGTCTGGGCGCCACAAAAAAAATGTATGATAACAAGGTACGCCATTCCACGCTCGAGATTGGTGACAGGGTTCTCATCAAGAATGTTACGCAAAAAGGTAAGATGGACGACAAGTGGCAGCGAGAACCATACCTTGTGATGGAAATCCCAGACCAGAAGATACCAGTCTACAGATTGAAGAAGGAGATCGGCAAGGGACCAGTGAAAACCTTACATAGAAATCTTCTACATCCTCTGCACTCCATCCCATATGAAGATTCTAGCCCGGATACGACAACACCAATCATACCAAGACAGAAGAAACCAACACCGGAAGTCGACACGACCAAGGAAATCAAGGTTTCATCCGAGTCGGAGTCAGACAGCGGTATCACTTTTCAGATAATAATATGTCTAATCAGAACCAACCTTTATCCTTAGGTCATAGCTCCGAGTCTCAGATTGCAGAGCCGGTGTTACCACAACGATCACAGAGACCGAGGAGAAAGCCAGATTGGTATGGAGATTGGGTTCAACCAATTACAGCACATATAGAGACTTTTCCCCAGGGTGAAATTTATTTTGTGTGACAGAGGAGAATGTCACAGTTTCAACCAGTGTAGAATGTATTGTTAGTTCACTGTATAACTTGAAAAGTTGTAAAATATTTTTCAGATGTCTTATTTTGTAGGCCTGATCTTATTAAGTTTCAGATTAACTACATGTATTTTGTTTCAGTTTGAAATTCTCATTTCTACTGATTATTTTCAGACATCTAAGATGCGGGTCTAACACAGAGACAGTATGTTAGCATTCATACATGGTGATTATGGCTACTATTGCATAAATTGTATTGTATGTTATATTTTTAGCCATATGATGTTTTAATCTTCTTTTACAGTTATTGTTATGTATTGTTCCCTTGCAGATGTTCAAAAAGAATATTGGCACAGTATGTTTATAGGAAATGTGGTTAATTGTAACAGTACCATTTAATTCAGAAGATTGAGTGTGTACCTTTAAGGATAAATGAATAACCACCTTAAAAATTCATGTACTATGTGTTACCAGATTCGATTTCAGGTGTTTTATGTACCAGTCTTTAATCTACTTAAATTTTGGTCAATTACCTTGAAATATCTGTTGCAGGGAAATAAATTCAGTATATAATTTTGATATGTCAGCAGTTACTTCCCTTGGTTGTTAACAAAGGCCAGTACTTAGCTGAGGAAGAGGGTACTTAACAACAACAACAACTGATATTGTTCAGTTCTTTGCGACATGTAATTTTGCAATGTTACGCATATACGTATACTTGATATTAGTCACCACTAAAAGAAACTTTTTTCAAATGCAAATACTTTTGAGAAATAGTTTTCACATGTTATTCAGTTTGTCATAATCTCAAGTTGATTATTTCATCAACAGGTCATACTGGGTACTGTATAGTTGTATGTTTTGTAGATATTGTAGGTATTTTATTAGTTGTAGATTTATGAAATGTCAGGAGACATTTTTGTCTTAGCAGAGGAGAATGTCACAGTTTGACATTTATCAATATGTCAGTTTAATTCATATTGATTTTACATGCGCCGTTCCATAGTTCAAGTACACGCGAACGTATATTTTGCATCGCGCAGGCGCCGACTTTTCCGTTTGTTCTCGTAAGTCTTCGTCAATTGTGGTTTGTCCTTGTGACGTCTGCTGATGTTGGGTGAATCGGAATACTTCGGATTTATGCATTTAACAATGTATATCTATGAAGTCGGCCGAGTATATCCAACTGACGCACGTGCTTTCGTGTGAACACTGTTTAATGTTTATGTCCAATCGTTCTTTATGTTTTATGTTTAAATGAAAGGAAGATTGAAAGAAAGATTCCTATTGGGTTGTTGGTTCACCCTTTTTTTCCTTCCCCGCCAAATTCCTTTGTACCACAAAACCCTTAATAACTTTAACAAGTTAGGTTGGGATACAATATACTAAATAATCGAGTCATGAAGGGCTGTACTCTCTAAAAAAACATCATATTTTCCTTGAAGACATGTTTTACATTTTAGGCTGTTGTTCTGGTTTTATCGTCTGGAGATATTGCTAGGGTAAGCATAGGTGTTCACTACACTAAATCCCGGAAATAGGATAAAGTTAGAGATTAAAGTAAAAATTGGCACTGAAAAAGGTTACAATCCACTAGAAAACGACAGAAAAAAAAGGTGCAAAAACATTCGATTTTGATTTGAGTCGAATTCTTTTTTGGTTTGAACATGACATATCTTTTCTATTGCTTAAATCGATTCAGCTAAGAATGCCCGTTAAGAAAAGGTATGGTTATGGGGGTCTCTATGTGCAAAATGTTGTATTTATTTTCGGTCAAAGTTGTCGCTTTTACATTTAAACATATAAGGAAACTATTTAGTATATTTTGACCTAAACGCAAAACAGGCCCCGTCACAAACGATCAGTATTTTCATACAATCACCATTTTCTGTGCGGGGTTTCGTGCGTTGTTGTAAGTTTCACGGAATAAATGCGTTTTGTGGCGTGAATTTAACGAGAATTTCGAATTTTAAAGAAAAAACAGCTTTTTCAGTGGAAAATACAAAAAAAAGTACAGAAACTCGTCTTGAGTATCTCCAACCGCGTCTTCATCGTCTTCATCGTCTTCATCGTCTTCATCGTCATCATCGTCATCATCGTCTCCATCGTCACCATCGTCACCATCGGCACCATCGTCAACATCGTAGTCATCGTCACCATCGTAACCAACGTCCCCATCGTCACCATCGTCACCATCGTCATCGCCAGCATCGTCATCTTAATCCTCGTCATTATCGTCATCATCGTCATCGTCGTCATCATCGTCATCACCGTCACCACCGTCATCACCGTCATCGTTGTCACCATCGTTATCATCGTCATCATCGTCGCCATCGTCGTCATCGTCATCATCGTCATCCTCGTCATCATCGTCATCATCATCATCGTCATCGTCGTTTTCGTCATCGTCATCGTCATCATCGCCATCATCGTCATTGTCGTCATTGTCGTCATCTCTATCGTCGTCGTCGTCATTGCCGTCATCGCCATCATCGTTATCATCATCATCATCGTCATCATCGTCATTTTCGTCATCATCGGCATCATCGGCATTATCTTCATCATCGGCGTCATCGGCATCATCAGCACCGTCGGAATCATCAGCATCATTAGCATCATAATCTTCATCATCATCAGCATCATCAACATCATCGGCATCATCGGCATTATCAGCGTCATCATCGTCATCATCGTCATCATCATCATCAGCATAATCAGCATCACCATCGTCACCATCGTCACAATCGTCACCATCGTCACCATCTTCACCATCGTCACCATCGTCACCATCGTCATAATCGTCATCGTCAGCATCGTCATCGTCGTCATCGTCATCATCGTCATCATCGTCATCATCGTCATCATCGTCATCATCGTCATCATCGTCATCATCGTCAGCATCGTCATCATCGTCATCATCGTCACCATCGTCATCATCGTCATCACCGTCACCATCGTCATCACCGTCATCGTTGACATCATCGTCATCATCGTCCTTATCGTCGCCATCGTCATCATCGTCATCATCGTCATCATCGTTTTCGTCATCGTCATCGTCATTATCGCCATCAACGTCACTGTCGTCATTGTCGTCATCTCTATCGTCGTCGTCGTCGTCATTGTCGTCATTGTCGTCAACGCCATCATCGTTATCATCATCATCATCGTCATCATCGTCATTTTCGTCATCATCAGCATCATCGGCATCATCGGCGTCAACGGCATCATCGGCGTCATCGGCATCATCAGCATCGTCGGCATCATCATCATCAGCATCATTAGCATCATAATCGTCATCATCATCAGCATCATCAACATCATCGGCATCATCGGCATCATCGGCATCATCGGCATTATCAGCGTCTTCATCGTCATCATCATCATCATCATCAGCATAATCAGCATCATGATCGTCATCATCGTCATCATCATCATCATCATCATCGTCGTCGTCATCGTCGTCATCATTGTCATCGCCGTATTAGTCGTCGTCTTCGTCGTCGTCATCGTCATCATCAGCATCATCATTGTCATCAGTCATCGTCATATCTGTCAGAACATTTATCAATATCATCATCCTCTTCGTCGTTGTCGCTGCCATATTTGTATCCCGCCAGCGCCGACACTATGGTGCACGTAATAATTCGTAACAGGCGGAGATGCTCGATATGCTTTACTGAAATTGCATACATATTTGACTTTTACCAAACTGACTGAGCATGATAAGCGCTTTAGTTTTGACAATTTTCTCATATACTCCATAGTTGGACTACGTGTATAAAATCTCATATCTTTATATGTAATATCTTCTCTCAACTGACAAATGTCGAGTGCATTCATATGATCAGATAAGGATGTCAAAAGCAGAATATCACCGCGTCAGTACTTAAGTATAAGAGTCCAAAGTTTTTGTGAGTTTATAACTGAAGAAGGATTAAACAGAGCTTTTAATATCTGAAAACAAAACAGGGTAAAATTAAAATTTATATGTTTAATTATTAAATAATAAAAGTTAATGTGTACATTTAAAAAAATTAAATCCGACTTAATGCAGATAATGTCTGGTATTGGTTATACACAAATCTCATCCGCGGGCCCCATTTTCACGAGCGTCATGTGTTAACCTTAAAAGCGCAAAGTTATATCACACGTTCACTTTATTTAAAAAAGATGCATTTTTGAGTTTGAGGCAGTTTCGTCCGTGCAAATACCTTAATAATTAAACACATTTTGTTTTATTTCATAATTTGGTCATCACGCTGTGATTTCAGGGTATTCAGACGTCAATGATTACACAACATAAATTTCCCGAGGAAACAAAAGTTTACAATAGAAGTTTGAGACAAAACTTTTATAGCTTTACCAAAAAACGTAGTTTCTGTTCTTATTTAATTACATCGCGTGTTGCATGATTCTTACATATACTTAATGGATGCAGATATTTAGCGTGTAAATACAAAACAGCTTTAAAGTTCAAGAGTTTCAACTGTAAACTTTAAACTCGGATCTCTTCATTTTTGTCAAGCTTTAAATAACGTTTTTAAAATAATTTGGTATAATTATGAGCAATCACGTGTGGTTTATCTGAGTTGGAAATGCCTTAAGAACCGCTCCGTGATTATGTTGGAAATTGCCTTTTCTGCTGCGATTGAATGCAATTCAATTATTTTTGTAAAAGATTGACCTTATTCCAAAAGCATGGATAAGGTCGAACGATAAACTTAAACGGACGGTCCAAATTTGTGCTCAAGTATAATTTTGTCGAGCTCGGTTAACTTAATATAGCTTTCACACTTGTTGAATGTATGTGTGTGCATTAATACGTTACTGAGTGCGTAAGAAAGGTTTCATATACAGATTTATATATTTTTGTTTGAGTCATACGTTTCAGATTCGCAAACGGCCCTTATAAATGTTTTATTTCTAAGCGAATGGCAGGAACAAGTCCACCCTACAAATATGCTGCATAATTATACAGTTTGGATCAAAAGTATGTGATTTGTTCGTGAGAATTCACGTATAAAGGATACCTCGCGAATACGGGACAAATAATGATAAGTATACTGCTGCAGTGAAATTTTTATTCTCACGTTCAAAGCGGCGACTATACTGTCGCCCTTCCGCCCAAAACCCTTTGTTGGGGTTGTTCCGCCAAGGCTTTGACAAGCATATGCTTACGAGATAAGGTTTTCATACAGCTCATGTCTCAGGATATACAAATAAAACATAATCACATACACGGTACAGGTTTATTTAGAGTATAGGTGAATTGTAAAAATGTACATTGGAATACACGTGTGCTGCTCAAATACAAGAGCATGGTTTTGTAAATATTTGTGTTAAAAACAATAACATTCTCAATTGTTTGAAAGATACTTCTTACATGAAAAACAAATTCAGTTCGGCTATAGGTAATGTCACTCCCGCTGAACTACGTTACAATGAGAGGTGCGTCTGTACGACANGGGGGGCATGCATGTTTTACAAACAGCCCTTGTTTCAAGTATGAAGAGCAAGTATTATAAACATGTCAAACGTCAAACATATTCATTCCAGCTAAAAATGCAATGTCATAGCGATTATATTTCATTATTTCTTTCAAAATGGGGACGTAAAGGTATGATAGACAGACAGAAAAACGGGTTATTGCCCTGTCTTTGTCTTATCAGGTTTGGCATGAATAAAACACCTCAGGGAGCCTCACTGTCCTTTTTTTATTAACCTTATCTGATATATTATGCAACGATGGGCCAGTTACCTGTTATTCTCTAGGTAGTAATCAATATATTATCATTATTAATTAATTCAATGTAATATACTGATAACCCACAATGTAAATTACATTAATATGTCATACATGTTGTGGTATTTTTCTTTTTCCTCAATGTTGGATATATTCAACATTAATGACATCATTCATTTAGAAGTGCAAATGACCTCATCATTTAACAAGTATTAATGAAGCTGATTTTCTTGTTTGTCCTCAGTTGACTTTGGTCACTGAATGGATAAGGATGGAAAAGGGAAGGGTAAAGGGATTGATAGAGACTGGAATTGGAAAAAATATTAGTTATAAGCTATGATGAAGCATGACAGACATATCATGCTAACGACATGACTTAGATGTTTTCTGGAATAAAGATTGTTAAAATATTAATGAATTTTTGTTGTTTCATGTATTTAGGTTTCAAGTTTGTGTGGTGGGTACCATCTGTCAACCACCAGACAGAACAGCATTGCATAGAGAATATTGTGTGAGTTTTGGATAAAGATCAAGTTTATCATGCAATCCTTAGAACCATGGTAGCGCGAGGCTTGCCGAGCCCTACCATGGTTCGTGCTGAGCATGATAAACTTGATCATTATCCAAAACTCTCAAAAAATTCTATTTATTCTATTATTTCCTCATTTTTATGCCCCCCTTCGAAGAAGAGGGGGTATATTGTTTTGCTGGATGAAGGTCCGTCTGTCGGTAGGTCGGTCTGTGTGTCTGTCGGTATACCAGTTAGTTTCCGATCAATAAGTTTTGAACGGATTGACCGATTGGCTTGATACTTCACATGTGCATTGGCTTTGGACAGTAGATGACCCCTATAGAAATCAGGGTCACTAGGTCAAAAGTCAAGGTCACTGTCACAATAAGTGTGAAAATAGTTTCTGATCAATAACTCTTCAACGAATTGACCGATTGGCTTCATACTTAACATGTGCATTGGCCTTGGACAGTAGATGACCCCTATAGAAATTGGGGTCACTAGGTCAAAGGTCACAGTCACAATAAGTGTGAAAATGGTTTACGATCTATAACTCGTCAACCAATTGACCGATTGACTTGATACTTCCCATGTGCATTGGTCTTGGACAGTAGATGACCCCTATTGACATTGGGGTCACTAGGTCAAAGGTCAAGGTCACTGTCACAATAATTGTTAAAATCGTTTCCGATCAATAACTTGTCAACCAATTGACTGATTGACTTGATATTTCACACAGGGCATTGGCCTTGGACAGAAGATGACCCCTATTGAAATTGAGTCACTAGGTCAAAGGTCAAGGTCACTGTCACAATAAGTGTGAAAATAAAGGCCCTGTTTTGGGGGCATATGTCTCCGACTGCGGAACTCTTGTTTCCATAAAAAAATTATAAAATATCGCATTTTTTTACGATTTTGTTCTTGCGTTGTTGACAAAAACAGATTCTCCAATTTTTTGGGAAATCCCAAAAATGATCTTAAAATAGCGATAGTACATAGCTGAAGTTAATACGATCGGTGTTATACTATGGATTTTGATCTGGTAATAGGATAAAAATAGCTTTGCACTTAATGGCCCTACTGTGGATGATTGCAGAACAATTTCCCAGCCTCAGACCCCACCCGGCTCCAGGACCTGAAGTCCACAGTAGACCTGCTCACCAGTATCACCTTCTTCAGAATGAAGGTATCTCCTCTACCTGTGTTATAATTGCCACCATATGCACTCCATGCTTGTTCATTATTTATTTTTCCCTTTTGGTTTAACCGGATGGGACTATATGTTTACACCTGGTCTGTCTTTTTTGTAATCTTAATGCTTCTGCTAGGTTGATAAAACTTTGTTTGTGGATAGAGGGCCCTATGGATAAATGCAGTTTGTTTTATGTCGGACAAAAATAGTGGCTGCTATGGTAACAGAAATAGTTGAAAACTTTAATCTAGATCCTTATTTTACTAAAAATGTATTTGGATAGAAGGCCATTTGGGGAGTATGCATGTTATTTCAGTTTTATCAATCTGTCTTTCCATCTGATAACACAAAAAGTACTAAAGCTAGGTTTAAGAAACTAACCATTTTCATAGAGCGCCATAGGTATGTGGAGAGAGGGCCATATGTTAAACATGCATTTAATTTCAGTATTTTTCATCAAAATTGTGAGTTATATGGTTACAGAAATAATTATTGCCCGCCAAAGGCGGAGGGATATTGTTTTGACGTTGTCCGTCATTCCAACCGTCTGTCCGTCCGGCAATTTTGTGTCCGGAGCCATATATTGGAAGTGCTTTGGCGGATTTCATTGAAACTTGGTATGAGTATTATATTGATAAGAGGGTGATGCACGCCAAATGGCATTGTACACCATCTGTAAATAACAGAGTTATGGCCCTTTATATATATTCTGTGTCAATGCAGCATGTGGGGGTATACATGTACATCACGTCTGTGACAAAGCTCTAGTTTGGCGGGGGATATTAATTCAACAAATTTGCTTGTTGAAACTTAAATCTGCATCCTGCCATAACTAAAAACTACTTAACCTAGGTAAATGAAACTTTTGGATATTCTGTTCTTACTCTCTTCATAAACCTGGTAGGGGCCTGCTGTTTTGTCTACAATAAAGCTCTTGTTTAAAATACAATGACCTTCCACCTCTTTCATTTCCCTTCATGATATCACATGTCAGCTAGATAATCTGTTCTAAAAATTATTTTTTTTTGCTCAGCTAATTTAACAACTCTAATAGGCATTTGACATGTAATGAGTACATTGCTTCAGACTTGTAGATCAGCATAGATACTAGACATCGCATACAATAGTTAATTGGTATCCATCTCAGCACACTTAAAAAAACTCCGTTCCATCCCCAGCATGTGCACTTTACGATTATTTCAGGTACAAGACTTGACGAGTCCACCCCGCGCCAGTGCAGTCGTTAAGGACTGTGTGATCGCGTGCATGAAATCTACCTACCAGTTCCTCTTTGACAACTGCTGTGACCTGTACCGGCGCGAGTTCCAGGTTGAAAACAATGCCGAGAACGAGAACCCGGAGCAAGAGGGCCCGAGTGCTAAGAACCTTGGGTTCTGGCACAAGCTGATAGCTCTGATAGTGTCCGTGATTGAGGAGGACCGGAACAGCTACACGCCGGTGCTCAACCAGTTCCCACAGGACCTGAATGTGGGCCAGGTCAGCGCCGCCATCATGTGGGACCAGTTTGCTCAGGACCTCAATTATGCCTTGCAAGGTGCGGTCTTGTGTGGTACACTTATATTAGCTCACTTTGGTTATAAAGTTTTATATGGTTATTAAGTTTTATATTGTAAATGTTAGTCTTGTGGTGGGGGTTTCTCCCCACCTGACCATATGGTTACAAACATTTGTGGATGCAATTTTAATGTAAAGCATTCAGCCAATGAAAATCAGAGTTGGTTGGTAACAAGCTTTCTCATTGGCAGGGCCAAAACACCCTTTTTGGGGAAGGGGCCTCAGCCTTTTTTTAGGGGAAAAATAGCGCGATTTTTTCTTATTTGGGGAAAATAAGAAATTTGTATTTCATTTGGATAATGGAGTTTATACATGAAAAAAATTATATTGGGTGGCCACAAAGTTAGCAAGGTACACATTCTCTACCCATACAAACTTGCACTGACTGTGGATTTAGATCCCCAAGTGGACCCGTCCCAATTTCCGAAAAAAAAATAAAAAAATTACCCCTCAAATTGGAGTTTTTGAGTTCCATTTGGGGAAAAAAAGTGGTTATTTCGGTTGGGGAAGCAGCCGATATTCGGCTACATGAAAGAAGGGTTTTTTAGCCCTGATTGGAGATGATTTATAGACATCCTTTGAGATTTAACATTGTTAGAGTCATTGTGCAAGATAAGGCAAACGGTTTTAACAAAGGTAAATATACAATTTTGGAGGACTGTTAATTATTTAATGAAGTTATTTTAATCTGCTTGGCACACTCTTAAGATAAGCCTTTCTCTTTTCTGACCTAATTGCAACATATTTCAAATAAACATATGAAAGTGTTGGGGAAAAATTAAAACATTTATTAGCTGTCAAGTTTGCAAGTTGTAATTGTTTCTCAATGTCATAATTGTATCTTTTTTCCATGGAGTAAAAAAAAACAAACATGAAATGCCTCCACACTTGTTTGTAATACACTGTAATTTTGTATAATCAAACCATATTCTTGTTAAAATTGAATGCGTTATTTTCTTTACAGAACATGAGAAGAGCAAGACCTGCAAGAGTACTGACTACATGAATCTGCACTTCAAGGTCAAGTGGCTATACAGCAAATACATAGCGGAGATTCCACAGTACAAGAACAATGTGCCAGAGTACCCTGCGTAAGGACTTGCTTCATTTCATTGGTGTTTCATTTCAGAACAGCAGAGGCCCACCTGGCTTTACAGTTGTAGTCTATTTGTTCAAATAATTATGCCCCCTTTTAAAAAAAAGGGGGTATATTGTTTTTGGCCTGTCTGTCTGTGTGTCTGTCTGTGTGTCTGTCTGTGTGTCTGTCTGTCTGTCTGT
>VMBQ01003702.1:60740-74160 GCA_007657795.1 Dreissena rostriformis
GGACATTGAATAAGTATAACACTGATGACTTGGACATTGAATTAGTATAACGCTGATGACTTGGACATTGAATAAGTATAACACTGATGACTTGGACATTGAATAAGTATAACACTGATGACTTGGACATTGAATAAGTATAACACTGATGACTTGGACATTGAATTATTATAACGCTGATGACATGGATATTGAATTAGTATAACACTGATGACTTGGACATTGAATTAGTATAACGCTGATGACTTGGACATTGAATTAGTATAACACTGATGACTTGGACATTGAATTAGTATAACGCTGATGACAAGGGCATTGAATTAGTATAACACTGATGACTTGGACGTTGAATTAGTATAACACTGATGATTTGGACATTGAATAAGTATAACACTGATGATATGGACATTGAATAAGTATAACACAGATAACATTGACATTGAATAAGTATAACACAGTTTACATTGACATTGAATAAGTACAACACTGATAACATGGACATTGAATAAGTATAACACTGATGATATGGACATTGAATAAGTTTAACACTGATGACAAGGGCATTAAATAAGTTTAACACTTATGACATGGACATTCAATAAATATAACACTGATGAAATGGCAATTGAATAAGAATAATAATGATGACATGCACATTGAATATGTTTAACACTAATGAGATGGACAGTGAATAAATATAACACTGATGACATGGAAATTGAATAAGTATAACACTGATGACATGGAATCTGAATAAATATAACACTGTTGATGTGTCCCTGACCTATTATAACTGTGCTGACATGGCACCTAAGTGAGTATAACACTGTTGATATGAACATGGTATAAGTATAACACTGTTGACATGAAATTTGAAGGAGCATTACAGTGCTGACATGGCCCTTGTATGAGTATTACACTGCTGACATAAACATTGAATGAGAAAAGCAGTGCTTACATTGGCCTTGCATGAGCATAATACTGCTTACATTGCCCTTGAATGAGTATCAAACTGATGAAATGGTCCTTTTATGAGCATAACACTGCACACATGAGCCTTGAATGAGTATAACATTGTTTGCATTGTCCTTGTGTGAGCATAACACTACTGGCATGGACCTTAAATGAGTATAATTTTACAGACAAGGATCCTGAATAATTGTAATACTGCTGACATGGCCCTTTTATAAATGTGATAATGCGAATGTGGTCCTTAAATTAGTATAATACTGCTGACACGGCCCTTCTATTAATGTGCTAATGCGAATGTGGTCCTTTAATTAGTATAATACTGTTGACATCTAGTGTTGAGTGTGAAACTGTTGCATCTGCTTAACACTAATATGTGTTGTGTTCTGAGAAAACTGGGCATAATGCATGTGCGTAAAATGTCATCCCAGATTAGCCTGTGCAGTCTGCACAGGCTAATCTGGGACGACACTTTCCGCCTTAACTGGATTTTCGCCAAGAAGAGACATCATTTAAACGAAAAATTTCACAAAATCGGAAATTTTCGTCCCTGATTAGCCTGTGGGGACTTCACAGGCTAATCTGGGACCACAATGTGCGCACAAGCATTATGCCCAGTTTTCTCAGAACACAACACATATATCACATGAAATAGTTTCACTCTCATTGTTTACATGGATTCTGAATGAGTATACTTTTGCTGACATGATCCCTGCATTGTGAAACCATGGTGACATGACCCTGGAACGGGTGTTTCAATGGTGACATTGCCCCATGTACGAGTAGAATTCTGCTCACATGGCCCCAGTATCAGTATAACACGTGTGACATGATGGCTCAATATTTCAGGAATTGTGGAGAATAGTGATGTACACAATGGAGAAGACAGTGGTATTACCTCCCTTGTCAGACCCTAGGCAGGTACGTGGTATCACTGACAAGTTATAATTATTTAAATTATATTAAAATAAAAAAATTATCATCTGAGGTGTTTTATGCTTGTAAAGTAAATAAACAAAGATGTTAAAGGTAATAAGGGTGTATTGTTTATTTATGTAACTAGGGACATGAGATCTTTTAAAATCATCATGAATTGGTTCTTTCTAAATACAATCCTGATAGAATATATATAATATGTTTAAAAAGTTAAAAGTCAAATTGATTTTGCTGACTCCAATATATTTTCATTCTTTAAAACAATATTAATTTTCTTGTCACTTTTGAATTGTCTTATGACTATTTTAATTTGATTGTTTTGCAAAAATGTTCTATTTCTTGGTAAAATGTGTCAAATTATTACAGAAAGAGGATGAGGTAAACAATCTTCTTGATTTGGGCTGAGAGTTACTAACCATTTCAACTTTTCATTGAGGACATCTTAAAGCGAATTTGTGTTTAGGTTCAACAAAAACATGTAATTAAAGTTTCTGTTCGCAATGTTTATTTTTTTTTAGTTTACCAGGTAAATTCAAAATTTCACTCAATGAATTGTCTGTAATAGCTTCACTATGCCATTAACAAGAATTTGTTGCCTTGCAGGGAATGGAACATATTTAACTGCTAGAAATGGTGTTGGTTTTCTGATTGCTTTATTACTGAACATGCTCATATGTGTAGTGTTCTGAGAAAACGGGGCATAATGCATGTGCGTAAAGTGTCGTCCCAGATTANTATGTTGCGGGGGATATCAATTCTACGAATTTGCTTGTTCACCTTATGACTGGAACTAATGGATGTTTCAATATTGCAGTTCCTTACTTTAGCTGCTAAAAGAGTTCATGATGACATGTTCTTGCCTAAGGTCCTCTTGTTTGCAGCAGTAAGTCACATGACTGGCTTGGTCACATGACCAGTGCAAGGTCACCTGACTGTTGTTATGGTTACCACTGCTTTCAGTCTCGTGTTTCCAGCTGAACTTTGTAATTAATAACATTGATTACCCATGAGTTCCAGAACATTCAACAGGTTTTATAAAAAAAAAAGACATCTGAGCTAAAAGTGTGCTTGAGAATTCCTTGTATGCATCTGCCAAAATTAGCATAACAAGTAATTAAGTTTCTAATTCTAAGTCATATTTTTTGTGCATAATTTATTGGTCTTAGTACACAAAGTTATGGGAAGTGGTGGCTTATACTCGTTACAAACTGCCTTTGGTTGAATATTTGAGACCTGGTGATACCTATTTCTGTTATTTTGAAATAATAATTAAAAATGCCATAAATCTATAGACACCAATCATGTAAAGTGATGAAACCTTTCTAATATTCTGGAATTCTCTTGTCCAGTATGCCTGTATTAACCCTGAAATGCCTGTTTTTTCTTAACCAATTTTTGTCCACCCAAATGTTAACTGTATTTGATATCTATAAATTTGCTCCTGTCATGTGGCCATTATATCAGATGTGAACATTGCTGCAAGTGTTATGCAGGGGTGGCAAAAAAGAGTTCCACCGGTTGGCTGAGACCAATGTAGTTTTGTCTAAAGCATGAATGTACAAGTAATACATTGCCAGTATATTTACTTTGTACAACAAGCAGTTAACATCTTTTATGAAAGATATTAATTTTTTGGAGTTTGCCACCCTTTAACTTCTTTAAAACAGAAATAATGTGCTGTCCTTTTGAAGCCTTAAGCGTCTTCCAGCCTGCTTTGCCAAACGGTGCTGATGACATCTTTTGGTTTTCATCAGCCGATGTATTCACATGTTGGGCTTACACGGTGGTCACATGACCATGATCTTGAGGCTGTGTTGATGTCCATGCTTTCTGCATTCTTGACTGGCTGTGTGTTTCAGCTGCTAGTGTTGCCCGGCAGTGCTCAGGCTAAGATAGAGGATGTGTCTCGACTCTTCCTCAATCATGTTAGCCAAATGCCAATGACTGTCCCCAATGTGATCCAGGTTGTAGCCCTTACCTTGTGTGCTGTAACCGTTTATGTTGTCACACATCCTGTGTTGTGTAACTGTTGATATTGTCCCCTAATTATGTGGAGTTTGTAAACTCAACCATGTGTGGTGTAAACTTTGATGTTGTAGCCCCAGCTATGTGTGGGCAGCTAATAAATTGGTTGTCATCCCTGAGTTATTCAAAAACTGTCTTTATTTTGCAATGTGAGAGACTTTCAATAGTTAGTGTACACATTTCTGTTTTTGAAATGCTACAACTCACATGCATGTGCTTATTTGCTTGAGTAGATTGCATCTTTATACTTATACAATGTAACCATTTTATTTTATAATATCACACTTTTTATTCACATTGTAAAATTCTATGTACCAGTCCCAGCATACTGTTAAAATACCAATGTTTTGGGGTGTAATGTATCCTGTGATCAGACCTAAATATAAAAACTTCTAATTGCAGATATTACAGTAGTAGGTGCGTTCTGAGAAAACTGGGCATAATGCATGTGCGTAAAGTGTCATCTCAGATTAGCCTGTGCAGTCCGCACAGGCTAATCCGGAACAACACTTTCAACCTAAACTGGATTTTCGCTAAGAGAGAGAATCATGAAAACGTAAAATTCCATAAAAGCGGAAATTGTCGTCCCTCAGATTAGCCTGTGCAGACTGCACAGGCTAATCTGGGATGACAATTTATGCACATGCATTGTGTCCAGTTTTCTCAGAACACGACACATTTGATTGGCTCAGAGTCTGCCACATTGAATTATTTTAAGTTTATATTGTATTTTAACATAATTAAATTAATATCACAGCCATGTTGAGGAAAATAGTTAATATTGGGGTTTGTGGACTCGTGGTAATGGTATCCTGACGTTACCCTTGTCTCAATCAGCATGAACTTGAATGTTCCCTTTTAAAGGAAGCATAATTATTCCTTTGGGGGTTTGTGGACTCGTGGTAATGGTATCCTGACGTTACCCTTGTCTAAATCAGCATGAAATTGAATGTACCCTTTTAAAGGAAGCATAATTATTCCTTTGGGGGTTTGTGGACTCGTGGTAATGGTATAATTTTTTTATTTTTTTTACGTAGTACTTATAGTTTAAGTTTTAGATTTTATTGTTTCATTAATTGTCTTATAGCTATACACATACATAGGGTAGTTTTATAGTGTCTTGTTGATCTTTCTAATCTAGGGTTACTGTGCATGTTTTTACGTAGTACTTATAGTATAAGTATAATAGAGTAGTTTTATAGTATAATTGAGTAGTTTTGATCGATTTCTTTTGAAACAGTGTTGCAAAATGTATTCGTATCTGCGATACGTCAAATGTTCNTGAAAACGTAAAATTCCATAAAAGCGGAAATTGTCGTCCCTCAGATTAGCCTGTGCAGACTGCACAGGCTAATCTGGGATGACAATTTATGCACATGCATTGTGTCCAGTTTTCTCAGAACACGACACATTTGATTGGCTCAGAGTCTGCCACATTGAATTATTTTAAGTTTATATTGTATTTTAACATAATTAAATTAATATCACAGCCATGTTGAGGAAAATAGTTAATATTGGGGTTTGTGGACTCGTGGTAATGGTATCCTGACGTTACCCTTGTCTCAATCAGCATGAACTTGAATGTTCCCTTTTAAAGGAAGCATAATTATTCCTTTGGGGGTTTGTGGACTCGTGGTAATGGTATCCTGACGTTACCCTTGTCTAAATCAGCATGAAATTGAATGTACCCTTTTAAAGGAAGCATAATTATTCCTTTGGGGGTTTGTGGACTCGTGGTAATGGTATAATTTTTTTATTTTTTTTACGTAGTACTTATAGTTTAAGTTTTAGATTTTATTGTTTCATTAATTGTCTTATAGCTATACACATACATAGGGTAGTTTTATAGTGTCTTGTTGATCTTTCTAATCTAGGGTTACTGTGCATGTTTTTACGTAGTACTTATAGTATAAGTATAATAGAGTAGTTTTATAGTATAATTGAGTAGTTTTGATCGATTTCTTTTGAAACAGTGTTGCAAAATGTATTCGTATCTGCGATACATCAAATGTTCTTATGTAAAGCGCCTTTGAACGTGCACTCTTGCATGAAAAGGGCGCTATATAAATCCGGTATAATAATAATAATAATATTGCCCTTCTGGAAGAGAGATGTTAACTGTTCTGCTCAGTGTTGAATATTAACTGCCTTGTTATGATATTAATATATACTTCTGTCCTATAGTCTCATCAATTCCTGTAGGTTCGGCAACCCCATATTTTGAAAAATTATTACATATTTCTGATAAAACTTTAGTTATCTATGTTTATTTAGAAATTCTTTTACATGAATGTTGTTTTTATGCCCCTGGTAGGGTGGCATATAGCAGTTGAACTGTCAGTCCGTCTGTCTGTCTGTCTGTCAGTCTGTGTGTCCGTCCGAAAACTTTAACATTGGCCATAACTTTTGCAATATTGAAGATAACTTGATATTTGGCATGCATGTGTATCTCATGGAGCTGCACATTTTGAGTGGTGAAAGGTCAAGGTCATCCTTCAAGGTCAAAAAACAAAATCCAAGGGAAGTAATAAGCTTTAAGGGAGATAATTTCTAAACCTGCCAAATGATAAATAGAAATTTTATTTCAAAGTAGCGCAGTAGGAGGCATTGTGTTTCTGACAAACACATCTCTTGTTTGGTTCAAAACACGTGAATTGTATATTTAGTTTGATCAAAATATAATTTTGTTAAAAAATTATCAAAATTTGCTACACATGTTCTGTAAATGCAAATTATTTTGAAAAAAATCACTTTTAAACAGTATGTTGTTGTTTATTAGTCTAAAAGAAGATTTATTTAATAATTAATATCAAAATTATATAAATAAAAGTGTTTTCCTAACAAAATGAAGACTAAACAGATTGATAGGAAAGATATGAACAAATCAGGGTTGGTAGGGTGCCTTACAAATTGGTCTGTTACTTTGGAAAAATCTGATATCTACATTCTTTTGCCTTTATTTTATTGTCATGGCATAACACAATTTAATAAAATATCTCACTTGTGTTGAAATTGTTTTCATTTATGATAAAAGTCTGTTTAACTCTTAAATAACTAAAAGTACAGGGAAAAAAAAGCTGCTAAAATTTTCTTCAGATTAACAATTCATTCATTTTGGAAATGTATATTTCGGACAGGAAAGAAATATTGAAATATATTTTCTTACGGTACCTAAGATAAGTATTTATTAGCAATCCATTATAGAAATACATGTAATTAAAAGATTGCTTACTTCTAATATAGTGTGCGTGTTTTAATATCCATTGAAAATTTCAAACAGAAAAAGGAATAATTTATCCTAAATTTAAAAAAGAAGTCAGAATTATAATTAAAAAAAATGACATCTGTCCATTTTATTTAAAAAAACTTTTCTACTTTGTTTCCATTATATCTAGTGACCTGATTTATCGTAAGCCGAATAAATGACTGTGCTCCTTCCTCTCCACAATGCTTTGCACTCTCTCATGTCTGCCCTCACCCACCCTACAGGACATGTCCAAAGAAGCAGAGAAGAACCTGACACCGAAGCAGTGTGCAGTGTTGGACGCAGCCCTGGAGGCAATAAAGATCTACTTCCACGCTGGAGGTCAGGGGCTCAAGAAGAACTTCCTGGAGAAGAGCTCCGAGCTGCAGTCGCTCCGCTACGCCCTGTCGCTGTACACGCAGACGACAGATACTCTCATCAAGACGTTTGTGGGCTCCCAGACAAACCAGGACGCTCCAAGTCAGCAGGAAGTGGTGGGTGAGGTGTCCATCCAGGTTGACCTGTTCACGCATCCCGGCACTGGCGAACACAAGGTCACCGTCAAAGGTTAGTTGTTGGTCTGTCTATGTCAAACAGCCATAAGTTGATGAAGGTTTGTTTACGGTCATTATGGATGAAATGCTTTGTATCTTGACCTTATTTCCCCCCTTTCTTTTCCACACATGATTAACTAGCTGGTTCAAGTCTTCTAATTCTGTTAATAAATAACTTTTTGTGAGCCATTGCAGTGGAAGAGGATTTTTCACAGGACTTCAATGTTTTATAAAATTGCACTCCTGGTTGACATGATAAAATTGTGGAATGAGTGTGAAAGTGCTGTATTTTATGTTGAAATATTGAGTAAATACAACAGTTTAACACTTCACCATCATTTGATTTGCAATCATACATCTTTAGTTTTAAATGATATGATCATTATTCACCATCTAAAAATAGAAAACAAAGCAGAAGATCAGTTTAACTAGATGTGCTCACTTATGATGTTCTCTCTTAAACAATGGAACGATGCCTCGTTATCAGTTGTTATACATTTCTCTCTGGTCTGAATCTCAGTGGTTGCTGCCAACGACCTGAAATGGCAGACGACTGGAATGTTCCGGCCCTTTGTGGAGGTGAACATGATTGGGCCACACCTGAGTGACAAGAAACGCAGACACACCACAAAATCCAAAAGCAACAACTGGTCACCAAAGTTTAATGAAACTTTTCATTTGTAAGTTTGTAAATTTATTTCATATGATTTATTATGCCCCCCTTCGAAGAAGAGGGGGTATATTTTTTTGCAGGATGAAGGTCGGTCGGTCAGTCTGTGTGTCTGTCTGTAGACCAGTTTGTTTCAGATTTATAACTTTTGAACGGATTGACCGATTGGCTTGATACTTCACATGTGCATTGGCTTTTGACAGTACATGACCCCTATTGAAATTTGGGTCACTAGGTCAAAGGTCACTGTCACAATAAGTGTGAAAATCAAGGCCCTGTTTTGGGGGCATATGTATCCGACCGCGGAACTCTTGTTGTTTCTGTTTTTCAATCTTATGAGACCGATATATTTATTTTATCATCAAAGTGTGATTGGGGTATACAGGGGTCACCATCTTGGTTGGATGAATGATTGATCTTTCAGCACTTTCTCTTGCGAACTTCTCCAATTTTTGGTTCAAATTACATGGAACTTCTTGCACTTTATTTGAGCCTGTCTCTGGGAAAACGGGGCTTAATGCTTGAGCTTAAAGAATCGTAAAAAATCAGCCTGTGCAGTTGTAGAAGAGACTTCCTTTAAACAAAAATTCCATAAAAGTGAATTGTTGTCACAGATAAACTTGTGATGACTGCAAAGGCCTATCTGAAATGTACTTTACTGTAATGTATTAAACCCAGTTTCCTCAACGACCGGATCATATCCATAAGAAGTAGAAGTATGCTGCTTTTTCCCCCATTCAATTTAATTGCAATTTGGTTACTTCTTAAACGTCTGAAATCTGAAAGTAGTAAATTAATTTAACATTTAATTGTAAGATGCATCAGTGCAGTAATCAAGTAAAGAACTCTTTTTTGCTTACACCATTTACCAGTACATGAATACCTGTCTATAGCTTATAGCCTCAGTCCATCAAACTTGAATCACTTCCTGCTGCAGCATTCTGGGTAATGAAGACGAGCCCAGCTCGTACGAGCTGCACATCTGTGTGAAGGACTACTGCTTCGCCAGAGAGGATCGCCTTATTGGAATGTCGGTGATGCAGCTCCGTGATATCTCCGAGCAGGGAAGCTGCGCGTGCTGGTGCGCACTGGGAAAGCGTCTGCAACTTGATGAGACCGGCTGGACTATTTTGCGCATCCTGTCTCAGCGTACCAACGATGAAGTGGCCAAGGAGTTTGTTAAGCTGAAGTCTGAGGTGCGCCATCTAGAGGAACATATGCTTGAGAAAAAGTAGTCCTGATGTTAGTAAAAGTAGTCTTGGCTAGATGTCACTGTAGAAATACATATGTCAAAAAGTAGTCCTTATGATGGAGAAGAAGTCCCTGCCCAGGTGGCCACCTTGAAGAATTCATGCATCAGAAAAAGTTTTCCCTTCCGAGTAGTTTGTCTGATGCTACAAAATGTGTTGTGTTCATTGAAATAATTTGTAGAAATAACTTACAAATGCAGTTGATGCTTTAAAATGTAATGAAACGATATGCAGTTGAACTGTGTTTTATGATGCAAATTTGTATATAGTTTGTAGAAACATAGCATAATGGTATGTTTAATTGTTATTCTTTATTAATACAATAATTATATGATATTAATAATCATATTATTAGTTTTTTTCTTATTATAGAGTTTTCTTTTTACTTATACGCAGATATGTGTAACACTGTATAATTTCTTTTAAACTGAATATTACAAAAACAACAACATTTTACTGACTAAAATTCCATAAGCTGAAAAAAAAACTGCCATACTATATGCAGTGGACATACCCTATTTTGCCGTTTCTTTAAGTTTAAAGCTCAAAATGTGGTTGTGCAGGAGTTTTGGAGTGTACCAGAGAAAACTGGATGCTCAATTATGCCCAGACTAGAGATTGTACATGCAGTTGTATTAAATAGTTGTTTTTTTATTATTCAAACTGTACCTTATTCTATTAGTCTATTGTCGTACTGAGTTTTGGTCTTTCATTCCTTACAAATGCTTTGTAGACAATTTTTATATATCCATTCCATGTGGACTCGGTTTAACAGATCTTTTGAAAGAGACTTTAACATTTTTATTATAAAATGGTGAGACTTTTTAAATTGAAAATCATGTGCATTTACTGTAATTACTCTTTAAGTTTTCAGACATCCCCGATTTAAGCCAAAATAATAATTTTTCGTGACTTAGTTTTCGGACATACAGGTTTTTGTCCATAATTAATAGCTCTAAATGTTCTGGCAGTTTATTTTACAATCCTATTTTACCAGAACTCTGCTGTGTTGCGCTTATCTGGTGACCCTTTGATCATGCGTTTTTACAACCCGATTAAGGTCATAAAACCTGGCAGACAAATGCCTTAAGGCTATGGACCATAACATCTGTGTTTTTGTGTAAATAACTAGTAAACTGGTTATAAACAATTGTTTGACCGAACATCTTAAAGTAAAACATATACAAAAGTAATTTTTGAACACTTTTTTTTTGTCTACATTTTCAGTCAACTCTATTTTTTTAATATTTTTTTTTATCTAAATTTTTGGACAAAATGTTTAAAAATTATTTTTAAGTGTCCGAAAACTGAGAGTTATTACGGTAGTTAGTATGCAACTTTCTTGTACGATTTTGAAATCCATGTTTTATAACACGAAAATCCATGTTGAGTATATTTGTTGGGACTTAAATTTGTTTATAATGTCTAATATAAGAAGTTGACGTCAATGTTTGTTAAACATTTGATTTCATGGTAAGTGGACTCACAAAAATCCACTAAAATTAGTGTCCAACGAATAAAATTGGCTTCACATTATAGCTTAATGTATTGTTTTCACCTTTTTTACACATAAAACGCTGGATTCTGCATAGCAAATGTGATCGGAAGTGGTCACTTAAGAACAAATTAAGTTAAGATTTCCCTTCAGAACTTTTTAAATACCCATCATGACTCAGCTTATTTTGTTGATGCTGAGTCGACTTCCCAGGAATTTATTGAAGAGTTGTGAAGGCAATATGACTGTGAGCAATTCCTTGTTACGTGCAATGCTTACGTTGTTTTATTTTATTTTACATTTATACATATTATTCTTTGTAACAATTCATGTTTGTTCTTGTATTCATACAGATTTTATCTTGTTCTACAAATATTATATAATTATGTTATTCTCTTTTACATTTACTTAGTGATAAGATTATTTGCTACATTCCTGTTGGTTCCATAGGGAAACATTTGTGTACACAAACAGCAACAGTTTGGTTCAGCCTAAGTGTTCTTGATTCATTAATAGCTTACTCAATACTAGATAGATTCCATCTCTTCGTTAACGTGAAAGCATTCCAATGTACTGTGTGATATATGAATGTATATGATAACTTTCAGTTACACTTATCTGACAGTACTACATAATAATCGCACATCCATTTGGTAATTCTTGTGTACATGTGTATGGCAATGTATTTCTTCATGCCAATAAACTTGTTAGCTCTGTCATGTTTATTAATTGTTCCTCATTTTTCATCACCACCGTATAACCAGAATAAAGAACATTGCATGCTTGTGTCATAAGTAGCACACATGCAGTCCTTGCATTACATGTTCAAAAAATAGCTGAGTAAATGAGTTTGTATAGACCTAAGGACAGACACAAATGACAGGCAGACAGGCAAGCTTACCTCCAAGTCATGCACTGGTCAACCAGCAGACGGGCAAGCTTACCTCCAAGTCATGCACTGGTCAACCAGTCTGAGGTCAAGGGTTGGAAGAAAAAATGTTCTTACCCCTTTGCATGCTGGGAAATATGTCGTCTGCTAAAATTTTTCGTCTGCTGAATTTCTAAAATCATCACTTTCTTCACTTTTTTTCAAAGAATACTATCGGAATAGCAAACAGTTTGGATCCTGATGAGACGCCACGTTCTGTGGCGTCTCATCTGGATCCAAACTGTTTGCAAAGGCCTTCAAAATCCGGTTCCAGCGCTCAAAGGGTTAGGGTGGTATAAATAAGTATGCTGGTTAGTTTTCAGGAACAACTACACATATCAATAATGAGGAGATAAAAGGTAATGCACACTTGACTGCAAATGTGTCTTTCGGATACAGAAGCAAACTTCCTGGTTTTTAAACGTGATACATGGCCCAAATATGATAATTTGTGCCAATATATTTAGAAATCCCATAATATATGACAAAGTTATTGATAATGTAAGGAATATGCACGAACTCCAAGTGTCCACCCTGACCTTGACGCAGTAGGCATGGTTGTTGCATGCAACAAGTCTTAATACGATGATTTTTATTAGCATGCTAAACAAACTTACGGGCCAGACCAAAACATGTACTATATACATATAAGGCCTATTCAAAACCTTCTTGTGTCGACTGCCACATTGACCTTGAAGCAAGCCACATGGTTTTTGTACAAGACACGTGGTCTTGTTATGATGATATTTTGTGCTTATTTATTTTGAAATCCCATCATGCAAAACAACCTTTATGGGCAGGACATGAAATTAACTTAAACTATAAAAAATGAAAGGAATACGCAAAAACCTCAAGGTGTACACTTTGACCTAGATTCGAGGGACATGGTTTTGAATACGACACATCCTCTTGATATGATTGTAATTTCTGTCAATTTATTTTGTAGTCCATTCATGCACGACAATGTTCTGAGCCGGACACGAACATGTGCTGTAGAAGTAATATGCAAAAACTTCAAGTGCCCACTGTGACCTTGACCTTGAAGCATGCTGCATCTTTGTTGCACGCGATTTTCTTGATATGATGATCATTTGAGCTGAAGCAAGCGACATGGTTTTTGCACGCGACTCAAAGTCATGACGAGATGACCATGTGTGACATTTATTTCTAAATCACATCATGTTAAACAAAAATTATGAGTCTAATAGTCAAAATGTCCCACACACACGCACACAAAACAAAAACACACACGCGGACAAGGGTTACACTCAACACCCTCCTGCATTGTCATGGCTGGGCATAAATCAAATCTATCTGTGCATATGAATAACGTGGCTGCAAATTGGGGG